>PVLD010011628.1:0-64308 GCA_004027595.1 Dinomys branickii
TCTTCCCACCCGGGAGATCCCACAGTCCTTGAAGCTGCTTTGATGTCTCTCGCTGGGCTGAGCTTCTTCCCGATTCAGGAAAAACCGGTTAGAGCGCGCACTTAACTCACCCTGTGATCGTGCAGACAGGAGTGCTGTTCAGATGTTTTTCCCTGGATGGAGATTTTCCCCGACTCAGAAATCCCGCCGGCCGGTCGCTGTTGCTCCAGTTCACACAGCGCTGGCTGCGGGGTGGGGTTCTAAGCGGGATCCCGGAGCGCTGCCCGGTTTGGTGCAGTTTGTCCCAGTAGCGCGTTCTCTGTCGGGTTCAGGAGCTGAAGCCGTTCTTCCCTCCACACTCGCTCTCTCGGCTGGTCATCTTCTTCCCGGAAGTTCTTATTTCTGTCTTCATATTGTTATATTTCATTGTTTGGGTGGTAATCCTCTGGGAGGTTCTCTCTCTGCTGCCTACCCAGTCGCCATCTTCCCGGAAGGATACTGTGCCAATATTGATGCTATTGTGAAGTTGTGAGGGCAGCATATTCAATGTTGCAGTCCAACACTGGCCAGTCACTAGGATCTTTTTAATAGTTCCAAGGAGCTCTCTGGCTAAAAACTGGTGACATATATCACACAATGTTGACAATCTTGTTAAAAGCATATTTAATCCCTCTCTCCTCTCCCTCTTTCTCTCTTCTTGTCTCTGGGCGGTTCCTTGGTGGCTCTGATGATCAGGGTAGAGGCAGAACACACTACCTCAACCTGGACCTGCCTGTCCTGAATAGTCAGTTTCACTATAATCCTTAGAACTTTCCAGTGTCCACTTGCCTTTGTGATGTCAGCATGAACTTGTTTTAGAGATAAGGCCAAGGGGACGATCTCGGGAGTCAGAGCAGACAAGATCTCCCCACAGGTGCACCTCAGGGATTCCACTTTGAGCTCCTTGGGGTTGCACTTGAATGACATGGCTAAGGCAGCCGGTGTCAACTGTAGTAGATGTAAGATAACAAGGATAGTTGCATCCTGGCCTTCCCCAAGCTGAAAGCCAAAGCAAAGCTGTGCTAGGTTTCACTTCTTTTCTTAGGGTGTATCCTACTTCTAGGTAAGAACATTTATTTTCAAAGGTTCATTTTTCAACCTTTGCCATAGCTGCCTAATGATTATTAGGAAGCCTTGCAACTTGCCAGGGGACCTTTTTGCCCAGCACCTCAGGGATGTAGGTGGGGTTAGGAAATACAACAAGCCACGGGAATCTAAAATTTCTTTCTGTGGCCTTTAGTTTTCCATGTTTATGGCTTTGCTGTTGTTGTTATTGGTTGCTAATGGTATAGTTTTGGTTGCTTTTATTCTTATTCATTTTCAGATTCATCCTATTTCTTTACCAGGAAAGCACCAGTTTATTTGGGCACAGGTGCAAGCAATGATCACTTCTAGCCCTCTCTTGGGTATCCACAGAACCTAGCCCAGTGTTGGGTAGGTATGGTGCACTGAAAATGTTGGGACAAAGGATAACACCCCATGAGTCATAACCATTGGGTATACTGAACAACAAAGACAAATCAATTCTCCTAAATACTTCTTTCCTTACACCACTCATCCAGTTTCAAAATACAAAACCCCTCTTTCTAGTGAACAGGAAGGGCAGTCAAAAATACAGTGAATGTTTACATTTTTAAAAAATACAATAAAACACCATTGACATTAATCCTCCTAAAACATTCCCCATCACTTCAAACACACTTATCCTATCATTTTGGGTAATATATCATTTAGTGCAATAAGCTGCTGAAAAAATTTTTAAACATTTACTATATGTGCTTTAGAATGTATCTCATGTATTTACTCTGAATCCAGATGTTCACAGTACTATTTATCTAAAACAAATCATCTTCACTATTCCAAGTACTCACTGTCCCTCAAAGCTCAGGTTAAATTCCACCTGCTCTTCCATGCCCATCTTAGGAATCTCTTGCTATTGTGAATTCCGGTGGTCTTCACTGTCTTTATCATTTACTATGATCTTGCATACTTGCCTATGCTGTTTATTTATTCACAAGTACATATCACAGCTCTCCGTTCAATAAGATAATGCTGGCGGTGCCTTTGAGTGAGCGCTTAGCACTGTGAAGAGCTTTATCTGTTACTACGTCCACTGTTACTCCCAAGAATCCCAGAAAGAGTTTGCTCAAGTTCACAAGGTGGGACAGAGACAGACACAGAACTACAATTCAGATTTCCTGGATTCTGAAGTCCATGTTTAACCACTGTGATAGTTTTCAGTTTAGTTTTAAACTTCCAATTAGGAACTGGATCATATATTTATATTAATTCACTTATTCAAACATTTATTAGTATTTATTACATAAGAAATGTAGCAATGACATAAGCTAAGTTCTTCTCGGTAGAATAAGACGAATAATGAAGACAAAACAGATATAAAAACTAAAGTAAACATTAGAAAATGGCAATAACAAGATAGTAATTCTTACACAGTAATTTATGTTTTTTCTTTATTATGTATAGACACTTTATGATCACAACACTCAACTTACACCATAAGGTAGGAATTACCACTATTATCCTATATTTCCAATGAGAAAACTGAGCCATAGAGAGATTAAGTAACTTCCCAAACCTGTCCTCTTAACATATACACTCTGATGCCTCTCCATAACAAATGTCATGATGGAGGTAACCAAAGAAAATATTTATCGATTAACTGTATTAAAGAACTAAAGTATGAAACATGGGAAGAGGGACAGATGATAAATACAATGATTATAAAAGGAAACAATAAAAAATCTTGGCACTGGAACCTTATTATGAGTCTGGAAAGTCTATTATTTAAATATCTTATATAATAAAAGTCATGTGGCAACATCTAGGTCTTACCTTGGGTATTCAGAGTATGGCTTAGCTCAGTGTTTTTTTTAAGCTAAAGGTCATATCCCGTTTGTGAGTCATGAAATCAATTTAGCTAGTCTAAACAACACTGGAAAAGAGAAAGGAACAGGAACAGTAGAATAGAACAAATGGGAAACATGGGTGCACACCTCACATGGTAAAAATTGTACAGGAAAATTTTGTTCCTGTTTTATATATGTTTATATATTACTAATCCATGAAATAAACTGTACTTATTGTCAATTAAACCAGGAACACTGTTGAATGAGGAATGATTTTCTAAGTAACAGTGTAAGCTGTGCAACACAGACAGGCTTCTGGGCCATGCCTCAAAAAGCATTTGGGAGTCAGGCGTAGTAGCACATGCCCGTAATCTCAGCATGGGGGAGGCTGAGGCAGCAGGATTGCTATGACTTTGAGGTCAAGGTGTGCTACATAGAGAGTGCAAGGTCAGCCAGAACTACATAGCGAGACCCTATCTCAAAAAAAAATACATTTTCACTATCTTTTCTGGTCAGTATTCCCCAGTGTTGATTAAATGTAGCAAGTATAATTTAAAAGACTATAGGCAGAACATAAAATAGCTCAGTTGCTGTGGAAAAAAGCTTGACAATTATTCAAACACTTAAAACATAGAATTACTGTATTACACCATAATTCCACTCCTAGATATAGACTCCCAAGAATTGAAAATACAGACTCAAACAAGTTCATGTACACCCATGTTCACAGCATTGTTCACAGGAGCCAAAAGGTGAGAAAAGTCCAAGTGCCTTCAGTGGATGAATGATAAACCAATTGTGTATACAAACAATGAAATATTATTCAGCCAGATAAAAGAAAAAGTATAATATATGCTACAAGATGGATGATACTCCAAAATATGACACTACGTGAGAAAAGCCAGACATAAAAGGTCACATACTGCGTGATTCCATTTATATGAAATATGAATCCAGAAAATCCAGACAGTGAAATCCACAGAGACAGAACACAGATTAGTAGTTGCTAGAGGATGGGGACTTTATTGATAAGTGGTTTCACATTGGTTTTGTTTGTTTGTTTTCTGAGACAGGGTCTCACTATGCAGTTCAGGCTGGGCTTGAGCTCACTGTGCGGCCCAGGCTGGTCCTGAACTCATGGTGATTCTCCCACCTTAATCTCCTGAATGCTGGGACTACAGGCATGCGCCACTGTGCCCATCCAGTGGTTTCACTCTGGAGTGACAGAAATAATTTATAAATTAGACAGAGGGGCTGAATGTATAAAACTAAATGTAGCTAATGCCATGGAATTGTTTGCTTTAAAACAGTTATTTCTGTGATGTGAACTTCACTTAAATATTAAAAAATGAGTCTAGGAAGATGTAAGTGGTAGTAAGTAATGCACATATCTAGAATCTGAAAGGGAAATCTTTCTCAAAATAGTATTAGAAATCGAACAAAGGAATGTTAAAAAATTTTAAAGGGGTCCTATAGAATAAAACATTCTTACTAAGTAGAGGCTAAGTAGAAACATCAATTATAGATAACTTTTTTCTTTTTTGCAATAATGGGGGTTAAACTGCCCTTAACTACATCCCCAGCCCTTTTAAATTATTTTTTATTTGATACAGGATCTAACGAAGTTGCTCAGGCTGGGCTGGAACTTGTGGTCCTCCTGCCTCAGTCACCAGGAGTACAGGAGTCACACCACATGCCGTCTCATCTGTGTATTACAGGTAACTCTCAGCAACGTCTCAGAAATAAGTGACATGTACTTTTCTACACACGTTTTTAAAAACCCATTTCAGCAAGAGAGGAAATAATATTCTTAAATATAAAGATGAAAATAAGGAAGAAAATGAGTAATTTTAGAACTCTGGGCTTGAAGGAAGGACTTATCAAATTTATCAATCTTTGCGACGTCTTCTCTTTAAGAAAAAAAAGGAAGGGATGAAAGGAAAAAAATCAGGACGTATGAGCAAATGATGTGAAGCAACCACTTTGATTTTCCCTTGGAAGAAACTATTTTTACTGTTATTATTACAGCAGGTATGTGCCAAGGGAGATAGGTCATGAGAGGTATTCCAGCAGTCCCGGTGCAGACTGGGAAAGCCCTTGGGGAGCAGGCGATGGAGGAGGATGGCTGTCTAGATAGATCACAGTTTTTCAACCTGTGATGAATAAGGCTTAAAGGTCCTCTGGGCTACTAAAGTATCCGAGGAGACAAAGGAAAGGAAAAAGAAGGAGAGCTTTTTTTTTTTTTTGGCCTCATTTTGAGACAGGGGCTCATTATGCAGTTCAGGCAGGCCTTGAGCTCACTTGGGAGCCTAGGCTGGTCTCAAACTTGCAGCAATCCTCCTGCCTCAGCCTCCCAAGTGCTTGAATTACAGGCATGAGTCACCAGGCCTGTTTTAGAGCTACTGATGTCCCAGGCCTCTATATTTGCCATGATTCAGGCAGCCTTGCTCTTTTAAATATTGAGATCTCACATTAAAAGATCACCTGAAGAAAGTTCTGCTGCTAAAGCAAAGTCTGAAAGCCATTGGACTATATATCAACAGCTCCTAAACCTGGCTGCTCAAGAACGTTACCCAAAGCTTTTCAAATTAAAACTTCCCAGGCCATATCTCTAGACTAGTGAATCGTAACTCCTCACAGGGTTCCCCTGCAGCTGCCCAAGGTTACTCCTGAGTGTTTGAGAAGCACTGGACCAAAGAGCCCTTCCTTTCCTGGGAGTCTATGGGAAGTGGGAGCTTACATCAGTAACAAGGGGAGGGAAAGGAGCAGTGAGAGCAGATGGAAAAAGAAAGAACACAGCTAAGTCACTAGGGTAATGAAGAAAACACAAAGCGCTTCCCCAGGACCAGAAGTTTCCCTGGAGATCCCATCGCCCGGCAAAGGGCCCACTTCCTCTCACAGCCTGCAGTAATTGTCCAAATGGGTGACTGTTGTCAAAACAGTTTACTTTTAAAAAAAATTTCCAAAACAGCATGATGTGAGCCACATATGTAACTAATTTAAACTTTTCTAGTAGCCACAGTGATGAGGTAAAATTCATTTTAATATGTGTTTTATTTAGCTCAATATATCCAAGTTTTTACTCATTCAAGATGAAATTAATACAAAATTATTAATATTTTATCTTATTTATTTTTGTACTGTCTTTAAAATCTGGTGGCACATCTTCCCTCAGACTAACCACATCTGAAATATTCCAAAGTCACATGATATTTCCTTTTTAAAACAATATTCTGTTGCAATAAAAGTAAGAGTCAAAACATCACTTTTCCAATCCTGCACCAAAGCCTGATTTGATAATAGTTTTGGTTGTTGATGTTACATTCAACTTTATATCTCCCGCTTTGACACTTTGCACACCTGTTTCCTAGACATTTTTACCTGAAATATCCTGCCTCAAAGCCTATTCAAAATATCTACAACTAAATCCATCTTTCTTCCAAACTAAAAAAAAAAATACTTCTTGATTTTTCTTGTTCTATCAGTGACTTCAGTTCAAAACTTCAAATTCTTCCTTTCCTTTCATCCTACAGAAGCAGCAAGCTCTATTTAGTTTTTGCTCACAACCTCTTGCTGGCCCCCTCTTGCGTCTAGTCTTCCCCGCTGACCTGCATAGTGCACTGTTACCACACGTCCACTTCATGTACTATGTGAAGGTCGCTTCTCCATGGTAGCTCTGAAGGGGCAGGACCACGCTCAATCTTGCTCCTACCTCCACACCTGGTCTATATCATTCCAACCTTATCTTCCACCAATCTCTATAAAAGTCTTTCTTTTATAAAAGCAAACTATCCTGTTTACTATGTAAATGAAAATATGGTACAAAGTGAAAATAATACCACTAGGAATACTTAATAAGCATATATAATATCAGACCTGAAAAGGAAACTTACCACATGTTGTGTTCAAAAACTTTAGCTGGATCAGTTAAAATCCTTGATCCCAGGGGAGCCACTGGGTGGTTGCCACTTTGGTATCTGTGTGGCACCTTCCTTAGCCTTACACTGCAAATAGAACTTCTCCAAATCACATTCATCCTAAGCAGGACCTGCAAAATCAAAATGATTAGTGAATATAAATTGAAGTATATTGTTTAATAGTCAAAATTGGTTCTAAAAGGTTTACAATCTGAGAAGGGAGATGGAAACTAAACGTTTTTAAATGAAAGTTGGGCATGAAAGCCAGATGTGGCAGCCTGTACATGTAAACCTCAGAACTCTGGCTATGTGAGGAGATCGTAAGTTTGGGCCCAGCCTGAATAACGTAATGACTTAGTGACACCCGTCTTAAGTAAGAAAAGGGCTGGAGATGAAGTTCAATTTAAAGGCCTTGGATTCACTCCCCAATATTAAATGAAATGGGCATGATAGCATAATAGGTTCCTTCCTGAAGTACTTGCAGGCAGACCACGTGAGGGAAAAGCAATATCTAGGGTGAGCAACATTGGCTGGCATTCTTTACAAATTACAGAGTTGACCAACTTTGCTTTGTAGAATGTTTGCTTAATTTTTAGCACATGGCCAAATCATGTAAGCCCAGAATCTGAATTTTCTGTTTTTAAAGTTATTTTATTATTCTGTTTGGGGAATTCTAAGCAATATATTTCTTGGGAATATTTTATCCTCACTATACCAAAACCCCATGTATAGCAGCAGAATAGGAAAACAAACCTAAAACTCATTCTTCATGCTGAACTGAGTATTATGAAAATTAAACAAATAAATGTTATATTGATACAGGATCCTAGTAATTTTTAATATTACCAATTACATATATTTACATATATATACTCAGTAACATGGTTGCAAAATAGATTTCCCTGTACATAATTCATGTTTTAACTCCAACTTATGCGATTTGCCAGATGGTTAGCTTGAATTCATCCCCATTTTGAAAGAGTAACTTAAACATTTGAAGACTAGTCATGTTAATTATGGACTGGCAAATATGTCATTTAAAAATCTTATAGGAAAGTATCACAAAGAAGCTCTAGAGATCTGACTTTTCCCGGTAAGAATCCATTGTAATAATGCTTGGCATTTCAAGTTGTTCATTACAACATTCAGCTGAATGCTGTAGGCTGTCAGAAACAGCTGCAGAAAGTTACGTGTACATAACATGAATTAGGGCTACTGGAGGTGCTACTAGGCATACTGTATTTCCTTTACCACCTTAGCAAAAATGAATGGGCTGTAAGACTGTGAACTGCAAAACAAACCTCAGAATGACCAAAAAAATCTCACCATGCTTTTACATATAAAATTCGAGGCTTTTTCGTTTAGCAGTAAAGGAAGGGAGCTGAGTGATGCACACCAAAAGGACTGCCATGGTTCCATTCGAACGTGACGAACAGTGATAAGAAAGGAGGCACTCAGTAGCTAGCACAGATGCTCCTGTTTCTTACGTTCTCCCTTCTTCAGGAAAGGCAAGCTCTTGGGGGGAGCAAAAGGAATGCCCCGCCTACCACCTTTACCCTGCCGCGCCTTTGTTCTTTTTGCTTGACAGTATTCCACATAAGACTAACAAAACCCTACCTACAAAATTATTTTTAGATTTCTTTCTGCACTGAATATTATTCATAAAATGTTCTGTATGCTGAAGAGTAGAAACTGATTACACTGAGAAAGAGGAAATTCATGCTTGAAAGTGCAGAATGATGTAAATGTTTCCCACCCAGTAAAGCCAAACTGAAATAAAATTTCAATCCTTCAAATATTCATGTGATACTTATCTCTATCTATCCATGTACAGAACAGGAAAAGAGGGGGAAAAAGATGAGGTTTTCTTACTACAAATGACCAAGAGTCTCTGTGGACTGTCAGAGATAAAAATATATAACCAGAGTAGGTATTAGGAAAGTTGGGAAAATGTCAGAGAAGTGTGTGTCATGCAGACCGCCAGCATCAGAGACAGCACTGTGTGGCCAGGACCTAACATCTAGCAGTTTCCTTAATTAGTAGCTGCTTCTGTAATTAAATAAACGCCTTTATAGGTTTCATTTATTTATCATCTGTAACAGTCACTGTTATGGCTTGTGTCTAGATGTCCCCAAAAGCCTCATGTAGTCATAGGTGCAGCTTTTTCAGAGGTGGCTGAATCTAGAGTGTGTGACTGACTCTTAGTGCAGTGCTACAGTTAATGGTGCTAGGATTCAGGGTGAGTGATTACTACATCAGTTCCCTGATTGGACTGGCACCACCCTAATGCCAGTAGCCTGGATACAGTGCAAGGGACAGAAAGAGGCTTGTCTTGTCTCTTGCTTGCTTGCTTTCCTACCTCTGCCTGCCATGAATTGTTTCTCCTCTGCAATGTCTGTCTGCCATGTTATGCCTTGAACCCAGCCAATTATGGACTGAAACCTCTATAAACTGTGAGCTAAATAAACCTTTCCCCCTTTAACTTTAGGTGTCAGTATTCTATCTCAGCAATAAGAGAAAAGTAATTAAGACAGTCACACAGAGTGGTTTGTTGCCATTCATCTTTTTATTATATGAAGATAGAATAAATTTAACAGAATATAAATATAGATAAATACATAACAAAATTATGCACATCCCTTTTCAACTAAATTGCAAGCTTCCAGAGGCAGCACTAAATTTGTCATGAATTGTTTGTGTGAGTACCTAAACGTGGTACTTGTCTGGCATAAACTTAATCAGAAAAATTTCTTCATATTTTCCAAGATGGCTCCTAAGGTCCTTGCAGTGACAAAAAGGAAGAGAGAAGAGTGTGGTAGCACATAGACAGCTATCTCATTATATTGACTATAATATTTTATAAACATGTGCTTCATGTTATGACAGTTTAAGGCTTACAAGGTCATAGATCCATTTTGGGAGGAAAAAAGAAAAGAAGGGCTGGACCAGACCTAAATGGAATTCTGGTAGTAAAAGTTGATTTCTCATACCATTTCCTTTATGTTCTCATTCATTTCCCCCACCCCACATAATAGGCGTTAAACCCAGGGGTATCCAGTCACTGAGCTATATCCCCAATCTTTTACATTTTTTATTCCAAGACAATCTTGCTAAATTGATCAGGCTGGCTATGAACTTGTAATCCTCTTGCCTCAGCCTCCAGAGTAGCTGACATTTTAAGTGTGTACTTAAAGCTGTATCTGCTCTCAAAAATCTTTTGGTATACTCTTAATTTGCATATTTAAAGATTAAGATATTATTTACATAATAAAACTGTAGAAATTTTTATTTTAAATAACACAAAGAGGTATAGTGTGAAATATTTCATTTACTCAAAAGAAAGCAAGAAAAGAACAGAGGAATTAAAAATAGATGGGATTAAAAAAAAACAAATACCAAGATTGAGCCAGGAGATTAGGTCATGGCCAGCCAGCTGGCCAAGTGGGCATGACCTGTCAATTCACGGAAATCCACGACACAGGCGCAGAACAAGAGTTCCAACCCTGTACCTGGGACCAACTGAAAAGTGCTATTTCCAGTTCTTGTGGCACGAGGTCAAGCAGGTTTTTGATGGGACAGCCAGATCTAACGTCAGAACAGGGGATACAAAAGACAGTGGCCCTTAACCTCATTGTCACTGTGAGTTCTTTTTCAGTGGTCTGCTCTCACCCCGTATACCATACTTTTTTCCTAAGCCTTAATAAATGTAAAACCTCACCACGTTTTATGTGTTTCCTGTGCAATTTATTATTCATGACAACAAGAAAAACTCTGTAGGAGCCCACAACACCCCAGAACCCTGGTAACAAGATGGTATTTATTTATTTATTTATTTATTTATTTATTTTATTGGAGGTCAAACCTTGTGCCTCTTGAATGCTAAGCAAGCACTCTACCACTGAGCTACATCCCCAGCCCCAAGTTGGCATATTAAAACCCAAACATATCAACAATGTTACATGTAGATGGATTCCAATTAAACAGCAAAGTTTATCAATCTGGATTAAAAAGAAAGACTTACAATTGTCTTAGAATTTACTGTCTCTAAGGTATGCACTTTAAGTATAAAGACTCAAATACATTAAAATGAAAAACATACAATGCAAACCCTGCATGAGAAAGCTGATGAAGCTACATTATTAGACAAAGTAAACTTTAAGCAAAAGACCATTACACAGATAGAGAGGGACATTTTAAAATGATAAGAGAAAAAAAAAATAAAATGATAACAGCCAATTCATTATACTTTTTTTGAGACAAGATCTCACTATGTAATTCAGTCAGGCCTTGAACTAACTCACTATGGAGGACAGGCTGGCCTCAAACTCTGAGTGATTCTCCTGCCTAAGCCTCCCCAGTGCTGGGATTACAGGCTGTTATGCCTGGCATAAAATGGCCAATTCAGTGGGCCACAATTATCTTTAAAAATGTGCATAATCTAATAAGAAATCTTCAAAATCAATGAAGAATGGACAGAACTTTCTAAAATGGAAAATAAATAAATTCACATTTCAGTAGATCTCTCTAGGTAACAAACAAGGCAACAATTTAACAAGCTATCACAGAAATCAGTAAGGATAGATATTATCAATCTGACTTAAAAGACACTTACAGAAAAAAATACTATAGCTAGTATCCGCAGAATGCACATTCTCTTCAAGTGCACATGGCACATTCACCAAGGCAGACCATACATCTGCTCTCTACAGTAATCTCAAAAAATTCTAAAGTACTGAAATGGTACAGAATGTTTTTTGTGACAATATTAAATGTGAATATTTTCTGTTAAATAGCTCTTATTAAAAATATCCCATCTTATCTCCAGTAATCACCATTTTCTTGAAGTCTACTTTGTCAACAATGAACATAGCTCTACCAACTGTCTCATGCAAAGTGGCATACGGTATATCTTTCTATAAATTTTGAATATATTTGTGTGTTACCATTTAAAGTGCTTCTCTTATAGGCACTATATTGTTGACCTTGGATTTTTGGTTCAAACTTAAATAATAATATTTAGAAAAATTTCCAAATACTTAGAAATTAAGCAACATGCTTTTAAGTAACCTAGGAACCAAAGACTAAATCTTAAGGAAAAAGGTAAAAATATGCTGAATACTGTAATCTCAAAATATCAAAATTTGTGAAATTCAACTGAAGCAGCAACTCAAGCAGGAGTGTCCAATCTGCAGGTCATCTTGTTTTAATTTGGCAGTGCTGTGAAATCAAACCCTGGGCCTTAGGGATGCTAGATGAATAATCTACCTCTAAGCTATACTCTCAGCCCAGGAAGATAATTTTGACCAGGCTACACTATGGATAAATCCTAAAGACAGTATGCTAAGTCAGTCATAGAAGGGCAAATATCCTGATTCTTCTTACATGAGGTTCCTAGAGAAGTCAAATTCATAAGAGACAGAAGGAAAGGTGGTGGTTGCCACAAAGAGGGTATCAGACAATGAAGTGTTTAATGGTTTCAGGGTAGGGAACAGAAATCAGGAGATGTGGGTTACAGGATATATAGATGCATAGGATGAACAAGTCTAGAGATCTAATGTAAAACATGGGGGTTATAGTCACTACCATCATATTGTATTTGGAATGTTTACTTAAAAAAGTAGGTGCTCTTGCCACAAGTGATGGATATGTTAATTTGCTTGACTACAATAATCATATTACTATGTATATGTAGTGATATCAAAATGCCATCGTACAAGTACAATATACAAAATTTTAAAAAGACACTGGACCAAAAAAGTGGAAAAAAAGGTTACAGAGTTTCAATCAGGAAGATGAAAAACTTCTGGAGATGGTGTTAATTCACAATTGCACAACAATGTGAATATACTTAATGCCACTGAACTGTATATTTAAAAGACTAAAATTGTAAATTTTGTTATGTGTATTTTACCACAATAAAAACAAAAACCAGCAAAGAAAACTACAGACCCATTATCCTCACAAGTAAATGTCCTCACAAGTAAATATAAGTAAATACCAAACATTAAAAAAAAAAATAAAAGCAATACCAATCTTACACAATTTTAACAGAAGAAACACTTCTCATCTTATTTTATGAGGCCAGTATAACTGCCCTAAGTAGTATGTCTGTGAGAAATAAAAGTTTGAATATTGGCTACTTTCTTACATTGCCATTTTCCCATTGGCCTGGTGCTTCCCATTATAATTTCAAGTTATCAAGTGTTTGTCAGGAATAAAATTTCAGGATTATCGAAGGGAGAAAATGTTTGAGAGCTTTCCAGGTATGCCTCGGTGTACTTGTGCTAAGGCTGATGCTGTCACATACTACATAGTAATGTTTCAGTGAGAGATGAACCATATATAACAATAAGATTACAGTGGAGTGGAAGAATTCCTGTGCCATGTATTTTTACCATACCTTTTCTATGTTTAGATACACAAATACTTAATATTATGCTACATGTCTATGGTTATCAGTACAGTAATATGCTCTATTGTCTAGGACCAATGGAGCTATGTAATTTAGTATACCTAAATTATAGTAGGCTACATCATCTAGATTTGTATAAAGACATTCTGTGATGCTCCCACAATGACAAAATTGCCTAACAACACATTTCTCAAGACATATCTCCATTGTAAGTGACACATAACTGTATTTATAGCATATTACTCTAGAGCAGAAAAATATGAAGGCAACAAATTGCCAAAAATTTTGGGGAGCTGTTTGAGTTTTTATTTACTGTTGGAAGCATCCGCAGTTATGGTCCTGACCCTTCACTGACCTCAAACTGGTTCTGCCAAATTCTAGTAGACGTAATCAAGTGGTAGTTCTTTTACTTCTTTTGCCTACAGCATCCCACTTTGAGCTCACCATCCTGTAAGTGATTTTTCCTTTTGAATTCTGGAAAGACCCAAAAGAAACAGAATGAGGATGACTTTAGTGCCATACCCCTCTTAGATGTCAATGCTGGGCCTCAGCTATGAATAGACAATTGGCTGAAACAGTCACTAAGGAACAGACCAGGAAAGGAACTGATGTTCACACAAGTATCAGATTGACAGAGTGTCATTATCAATAGAATTTAGTATGCTACCAAGTATATAGAGGTACACTGTGAAGAACTGACAGACTTTCTGCCTGCCCTAGGTATAGATGAATATGTGCCTATTTTAGAATGCAAGGAAAAGAACAAATGCATAAAATGAGTTGGATTCAGTATACAGCATGATAAGCCAAAGACCCTGGTTTAATACTTACCAGCATAAATCCAATGACTTGGATTCAGTATATAGCATGATAAGCCAATTACCCTGGTTTTAATACTTAACAGTTTTCAAGGCCAACCACCACCACCACACTGAACTCAGCAGCACAGAAGTCCTAATGAGAAAGACAACCTGGAGGGAACTGGCCTCTGCCGCAATTCCAGATTTTGGCAAGATGTTTCGTCTTCTACCAAAATGGAGCCCTTTTCACATATCCTCCTGCATACATCCTCCTGACCCCACCAACAGATTATGACATATTCTATTAGACTGGGTAAAGTATATGACACATACATGGAAAACTACTTCTTAACTACACAGTTTATTTTTGTGGAGCAGTATTTTCAAGTAATTTTTTAAATAAAAGGAGCAAATTGAAAAAATATTTTAGGAAGTGCCAATTCTACTTTAGTTTTCGTAGAAACCTCAATTTTTAAGAAAGTTAAGTATCTACTATTTGTGAAGTCCTGTTCCTTAATACCCTCGTGTGACTGGCTCCAGAACCGCTACAGATACCAAAATCCAGCAACGTTCACATACTTTATATAAAAGGGAGCAGTATTTCTGTTCCATACACTCTCTTCTATATTTTAAATTATATCTAGATAACTCATATAACTCATAATACCTAACACAATGAAAATGCTATGTGAAAACAGTTGTACTATTTTAGAAAAAAAATCTATAAAGACTAAGCAAATTCACATACTTGAGGTCACTCAACTAAAATCTGATGAGGCTTTGATGGAATCCAAGTAGTCTACCTGGAAAGCACATGTTCTCCCAATCTCTTTCTTGCTTTGTTGCTGCTAAACAGCTTTGTTATTCACATATAATTAATCCATATGTCAACTACTTTTGTACAACACATACAGAAGAATGATCACGGTAGTGATTCTCCAGTTTTGACCTGAGTTACTAATATAATGCAATTGATTTAAGGAGGCCCCAAATTCCTTCCTTCTCCTCTCTCAGCTGTTTGTGCCCTTGGGGCACAATCAAACAGCAAATGATACCACTGGGAGGCACTGGCCTCTGATTAGGAGAGCACAGTCATTTCCTCTCTACTCAAACCTCAAAATACAGGTGTAAGGGGGTCTTGCATAATCTATATAACGTAACATTTTAACACCCAGTTCTTTTCATAGGCTGCTTTTACACAACTGAGGAGTAGAGGTTAAAAAAAAAAGAACTTCTTATTTCCTTTGTCTTTTAAGCTTGATCCTAAGATTGCTTTCTTACATTTCAATACTTCTAGAGGAGCACCAAAGAACTAGAGCAAGCAGTACCGCTGTTTGTGCAAATTTATAATGATTATCGTTGGAGCATTTAGCTGGCTCTGAGCATAAACTATTTGAAAGACTTCCCAAGAATGATTCCCAGTTGTCTCAGGCCACTGAAGCCCCGGGGAAAGAAGGCATTGTTAATCATTTCCTAAATGTCTGCCCACCATGTAAAAGTTAGCTCCCTCTTTAATGTTTCCTGATTCAGAAAATCCTTTAAATAAATAAATTAGTGAGATACTCTTTAGCTTTGTAACTGTTAAGCTTTTCTTCTTAGCCGGGAAGCTAGTAAAAGGTTCCATTCAGAGGAGCAAACATCTAGATGAAGCTGCACCGAACATTACCTAAGGGGTTAGCATCAATGAGAACCAATTAAAGTGCTATTGTTGTAGTGTTTTGGAGAGTGAAAGCTGATAGGTAAGAAACACTTAAGGATCAACTACACTGCAGCAGAAACTGAAGCTTCAATTAACCCTGGCAATTTCTGAGAACTCTGAGGGTGACCATCTGTGAGGTAAACAGCTCAGGCAACTCACATCTTGTTGTAATCTTTCTTTGGATGAGCATAATTTCTGGGTATATGTAAGGTTATTAGCAAGAGGAGAACAACAACAATAATTACAGCAAGTATTTACAGAGTGCTTTGATCACACTATGACGTCAGTCACTCCACAGCTTCAGAATGGAAAGCTCATGTTCAGTGGTTGCTCTCCAGGACAGCCCTGAAAGGTGGCTACACTATTTGCTTGCTCACACAAAAAAGAGGTCTGTGGGACTCAGAAGTTATTTCTTTCAACAGATTTCATGTAAGCCCATCCTAAAACCAAAATATCTGAAAGACATACTGTTTTAATTACCCTGCAAGTTGTCTCAACACACATTACACTGGACCAGAGCGAAATCGGTTTTAATTCATCCTACCAGCATTTCACATATGCTGGTGTAATAATAACTTTTGGAGGCATTGACCAAATTTGGTGGGCTGATAAAGGATATTAGATTGCATTCATATTTTTTGTGTTGTCAGTCCTCACAAGTATTGTGAAAAGCTCACACAGGTGTGACAAATAGAGTTCTCCCTTACAGAGACTTCTACTTTCTTATCCATTGCAGAGATCTCTATCTCTGGGTTCACTGGGTGCCAGGAGATGCTTGTACCCATGCTTGACCTGATATATCAATTAGTCTGCCCTGGCTGAGAAGGGACCATTAAAAAAATTCAGATGATATATAGGTGTTAGATATAAAAAATTCAAACTATTCATTAGTGAATAAAAGTATCCAAATGAATGTATTTTCATAATTTTAAGTGAACACAATTCAGGTAGGAAGTATTTAAAATACTGTGTAAATGCTATTTTAGAAAACTACATTTAGTTATAACTTGAAAAAGATAAAGGTAAATTGCATCATGAAGCATCAGGTAAAATTTTTACTAGCAGACCACAGGCAATACCACACTTTGAAAAAAGGGTCCAGAAAAGGAAAAAGAAAATTTGTGGGAAGGGTACAATTTCCATATAAAAACAGACATGCTGAAAAAAAACCTTTTTGTTGTGTTTTTTTTCACACAGGGTCCTGCTGTCAAGCTGAAAATTTTTGCTGGCCATGGTGGCACGTACCTGTAATCCTAGCACTCAGGAGGCTGAGACAGGAGGATCACCATGAGTTTGAGGCCAGCCTAAGCTACAGAGTGAGTTCAAGCCTGGCCTGAACTCTCTACAATGAGATTCTGTTTCTAAATAAATAAATAAATAGTTCTAAGGGGGCATTAAAGAATTCAACAGAATTATGGATAGTGAATAGTGCAGGAAATGTATACTAAAAGTCAGTATACACTGCATTAGCATAAAGAGGAATGAATGACTAAATCTACTTGAGGATTCAGAGATATTTACTGGTGAAGGTGGCATCTGTCCTGGCTGAAGAATGAATGAATAGGAATATTCCAAAGAGGTAAAAGTGAAAACCAAGGCATTCAGGTAGAGGGATTACCACAATTAAAAACAAAGAGGTGTGAAACCACATGGGATGTTCAGAGAATTAAAAAGTAATTTGGAAAAAGGTGCTGACCTAAGTAACTCTGGATATGAAAAGAGTCTCTAAGACAAAAGGCAATAAGCTCTGTGCTCTAGCTGACAAAATGATGCTATCAGTTTGGAAACCACTATATAAGTAAACTGAAATGGAGCAATTATTAAATAGATGGTAAATGGCAGAGCCAGGTTTCTTGTGGTTGAAGTGGGAGATTATAGACCGGTGAGGGGAGAAGGCTATAATAATGCTCATGGGAAATGATAATGATTAGAATTTCAGTCATCAGCATGAGCTCATATTCCGCTTAATACAATACAGATCTTACATATCCAAATATGTATGTGTATGTGTATATACATAGAGAGATATACATGGTTTGGCATATGCATATCTATTTCTTTATCCTGGCACCTGAGAGGGCCTAAAAGTTACCACACTCCAGTAGCAACAAGCACACAGAGCTCCCATATCTTAGTTTTTAATACCATTCTTTAATTACAAGGAAACAGGCTCCTTGGAAAAATGGCTTTTTCTATGAATAAGAAAATAGAAGATGAGACTGAATACCTTACAGTACTAGAAATTAAGTTTTTTAAAAGTACCAACCAAAAACCCCTACAAGAATAAGGGTATGTCAAAAGAGTACAGGAGTCAGCTCAGGAAGTTCCCAATGGCAAAAGCTAGAACAACAAATAAGATGCAGTTTTGATTTACAATCCAAAGTACACAACTTATTTGTATAATGATCTAAATAACTGAATAAACAAATTAATGGGGGAGAGATAAATCTTTCATTTAAAATAAAATTCCAAAGAATTAATACAGATTCTCCACTGAACAGAACTCCAATGAACAGGACTCTTCATTACACATAGTGACTTTCTTCTAAAGAACAAGTATGGAGAAGGGAGAAAGAAAGTAACTCTGTAGGAAAGAAACTGAAGAGCTCGCCCTCAGCCAGGCAATCAAGGTTAACACCGACAATGACAGGTCATGCTGAAAGCATGTGCTCTCGACATACAAATGGAACTTTACCCCTATTTTCTTCCTTGCCTTCCACAGCCTCAGTCTAATCATGAGAAAAACATCAATAAACTCTAGTTGAGAGACGTTCTGTAAATTCCTGGCCAGTTTTCCTCAAAACTGTCAAGGTTATCAGAAACAAGGCAGGTCTTGGAAACTCTTAGAGCCAAGAGAAATCTAGCAAGAGGTGATGACATATTTTGAAAATTATATTAGTTAACTCAGGCTGCCATAACAAAATATCACTGACTGAGTGACTTTAAAATATAAACTTATTTTTTCACAGGTCTGTCGGCTAGAAGCCCCAGATCAAGCTGTAGACTGATGTGGTTCCTAGAGAGGAATTTCTTCCTCCCATCTCATCGTGTCCTCACCGGGCCTTTCCTTTGAACACACAAGGGAAAAAGAAAAAGGAGATGGGGGTAAGAAGGTAGTAAGAAGTTACATCCCATCGTTAAGCAGGTGAATTACACTTCATTTGAACAAAGTCCCACCTTTGCTTTGTTGTTATTGTTACTGAGCTAGTATGTTCCCTTAATTGTTTAAGTCAGTCTGAGTTTTCTGTTATCAACAACTGAAAATAATCAAGTGGATAAAGTAGTTCTTAACTTCCTCTACCACCTGGTTACTTGGGAGCAAAATATTTGGTCTGATCAGTATTAGGTCTGTCTATGCCTGTAGGACAGACAGGGATGATAATTTAAGATGGTAGAATTGAGGGAAAATTTAAACAACAATCACAAAATAAGCCCATGTGTACTAGAAACAAGGGCTGTGGGTATATCACAGTGATAGAATGCTTGCCCAGCATGCATAAGGCCCTGGGTTCAATCCCCAGCATTGCAAACACAAAACAACAAAAAGCCTAAAAAACAAAAAATCAACAACAAAAAAAGAGGAGAGGTGAGTAGGAAGGACTGAGTAGGAACTTGATGTGACTTAAATCTGGATTTAATAGAAACATGGGGAGGAAAAGACACAGGAGGTACTGATTAGTTATTAGGCCATCTGACTTTTTAGCCCCTGTCTCCTAGTAACGAAAACAGTAACATTGTAAAAAATGAGAAGGAAATACTGCTTTGAATAAGAGGTTCTTAGAGTGTGGCTGAAGGCACAAGGCCACAAGTACCTATAAAAGACAACATTTTGGCACTGTCAAAAGCTGAAATATGGTCTCCTAGAGTTCAGACTTCATTTGGTCTTCTGAAGGTCAGGGTTCCCTTGCTCTTCAGAATAGGGCCCCACTGGGCACATGTCCTAAAACAGGGTTTGGCAAACTAAGGTCCTATGGCAGTTTTTAAATTGTGTTTCTATTACAATGATAATCTAAAAATAAAATCAATAGGAGTAAACGTACAACTGCTACTTGGTTTCACTGCCTGTGTTTGCATTTATGATCTTGTTGGCAACAAGCGGCACAGATGTAATATGTAAATAATTCATCTGAGTATACAGCACACTGTAAAAAAATTCTGCAGTATTTTGAATAGAGAAAAGCAGTGAAGAAATTGTGCAGACACATAGCACACAACAGCACAGATGGGCTGAAGTCAAAAGAACCTTTGTGGTGACGGTCACTGCCTTGCTTATAATGAGAATAGTAATTTAGCTTCAGTAAAGTATCAGCAGTCATACTATAATGCTGTTAGTTTGAGATGTATTGGTTTTTGTGGTTGTATTTGTATTTATTTTGGTTTTATGGTTAAATAGGAGCTCTATGCACAAAGAGCTTACATCTACATTTGTGTTTATAAGCAATACAGTAAACACATTTTGAATCAACCCGGAGGTCTGAGAATTCTTTCCCTTTAAATACGGCCTATTTCTGTATTGAGAAATACAGTATTAGAAGAGTCTACTCCAGGGAATTCTATTTTTATTTCTCCTTCACAGCAGAAATACCCCAAATAAGGGCAGAATCTCTTCAGTTCTCCTTGGAAAGCAATTTCAGGTAAAGGTAAAGGGTTTGAACTAAGTTGAAGCCAAGACCTGCTACTACTGTCTCAGTCTGACCACTTTGGCCTGATACTTAATGCTAATTTTAATTTCCTCAATAAAATGTGCCTAGTAAGATTATTTCAAACTATAAAAGTTTCCAGAAGGTAATATATGTAGCACAGTGCTGGGTTCATGTTACCTGTTCAATGTTAGCTGGTATTACTGTTATCATTATTCTGGCTCTCCTTACAATTCCCACAGGGCTTTGTGAATACCACAGGATCAAGCATTCCACTAAGATGCTTCTTAAACAGCTCTAACTCATTCTAACTTCCCACGGAGGTGAAAGACCATGGGTTCACATACAAATGGAAGTAATTCCTAAGTCACAAATTTTTTACAAAGAAAATACTAGAGCTGGTGTAATGGTGCACACCTGTAATCCCAGCACTTGGGAGGCTGAGGTATGAGGATCGCTCCAAGTTCAAGGCCAGCCTGGGCTACACGGTGAGTTCAAGGCCAGCTGAAACTATAAAATGAGACCCTCAAAAAAACAAAAAGATAAACCACATAATGCTTTACAAATATAGAATGACATTATTAGTCAGTGAATCCTGTAACATTTTTAAAGGACACTTCTCTAAGGTTGAAAAGGAAACAATAAACACAATAAAATTAAAGAATTCACCCTCACCTCCCCACACACTGTTTTGTAATCAGGTGCTGAAATGGTCAGTTAGGACAAGAGAAACTGAAAGTAATACCAAGTCTCACACTTACTGCAACAGTGCAAGGAGGAAGCAGAAGGTGGCAGCGTCCCAGCGTTCTATTTCCACTTAATGAATGGCACTGGGCAAAGATTAAGTGGAACAGCATAGGCGGCACAGTCTCATTGTCAAGTACCAGAAAAATTCTGGCACCTACTTGTTTATAGACTCCTGGGGCTTAGGTAGGGGAGAGCAAAGAGCTTGGGGTGGACCTGCCTAGATGCAAAAAGAAGAAACTCAGTGGATCCTCTAATCCTAGTCCACACCCATAAGGAGCCCTCTGAATGGAGACCCCTGGGCTAGGAATGTAGGGCAGCTCCTAGGAATAAAGCTGCCCCACAGGGGCCACTGCAACCCTCCCCTACCTCAGTGTGCTGCTTGGTGTGGGAGGGCAGCTTCTGCCAGTGAGGCTTCTAGGCAAAGCCCTGTAATTGCCTATGGTTAACTTGAAAGGTCACACATTGGATTTCCATCTAGAGCCAGATGCCTCGCCAATCAAAGAAAAAAACAATACAATCATTCTTTATTCAGTACATAAGAAACCTTATCCTAAAAAACCATATATGCTTTTGTAAAAAAATCAATTCACAATTTAGGGCTGTAAGTGTAGCTCAGCTGGTAGAGTGTTTGCCTAGGGTATGTGAGGCCTTCGGTTCAACCCCCAGCACTGCCAAAAAAATTTTAAAAAGAGAAAAGCCCATGAATAACAGTGTCACAGCAAGCTGCTTAAGAATAATTGCAAATATTAATTATATTCTTAATCTCCAAGGAATACCTCATGTAGAGCAATCTTAGTAATCTCCTATGAAAGGTTTTATTCCTAAAATCATTTGTAAGACAGTTGTTAGAAGCTCAGAAGCACATTTTCTATAGGAACATTTTAAATGGTAATTAAGATACCAGGCTAGTTCACACATGCTTTTTAAATCCATAATGTGGATGAAAAGAAATGTGTTTGTTTACTGCAAAATGGTCTTAGAAAACTGGCAAATTCCATATTCCCAAATAGCTGAAACACTGCCAATCCGCACTGCCTGGGGCAACTTGAATCTTATTTAATACAAAAACAATCTGATTAAATGATGATTCTTTTAAAACAACAAGAACAACAACAAAACATAAAACCTGTCAGCCATCTCCCTGCCACCTGACAACATAATGGGTGTCTACAAGGTAATGCTGTTCAACTAAAAACTAGATCTGTACTCAAAATGTGTTGTGACCTAAAATAAGTCATCTTAAGATATTACTATTTATTGCAATAATAGAGAAACACTTTTGAAATTCCATTTTCAGAAAATGTCCTCATAGAAAACTATTATTGTTTTTCATGTCCTCAACGGTGCCACACTCTTAGCTTTAGGATAATACCCTTTGTTTCAAAATAATTTGTTTTTGTTGCTATAAATTTATAAGCACCCAACACAACCAGCTTGGAAGATCATATTCATTATGATAATAGTTTCTGGTATGTTGTTTCCTTAAACTCCCTTCAACAAGTCATACTTCATAAATCAAGTTCACACAGTACATACTGTAATACCACAAATGATAGTATCCTTACTGAAGGCTCTATTTTAAAAAGCCAAACTATATGGAAATATGAGCTGAATATTTTTAAAAAGTGTTCTTCTTTCTTTTTAAATAGAAAATATAAAGGAGGCTGAAAGCTCCTTCTACAAATGCAACAAGAACAATATGAAATATCTAGAAATAAACAGCTAAAAATGTAATGAACTGGTCTGAAGAAAGCTATACAACTCGACAGAATAACGTGGAAGACGATTTTAATAAATGGGAAGACAGCCCATGCATTTCTGGAGCTGAAGGTTCATTACTGTAAAAAATGTTAATTCTTGCCAAAATCATCTATAAAATTAAAATAATTACAATCAAAATTCCAAAAATGGTTTTGGGGAACTTGAACACATAAGTGAAGAGCTCATCTGAAATAATAAACATGCACAAAGTGCTAAGGAAATACTAGAGAGAAAAAGAATGGCATTGGTTGTGGTAGGCTGGGGAGAGCATATCTGTCCTTCCAGACATTACAACACACTACAGAACAAGTGTCCTGGCCGTGCCTCTAAGTACCAAGGCATAGTCAAAGCAAAGACAATAGAACATACAGTCCACAGACTAGTCAAAATAGGTACAAAAACTCTATTTGTAATAAAGTTAGTACTTCAAAGGCTTGGTATTTTAAATAAAGTAAGTGGGTTAGAGCTGGCCTATATAAAGAAATATATTAAGAAAATGGGCTACCACTTGGGAAAAAGGTGTTATATCTCTATTTCATACCAAACATGAAAATAAATCCCAGGTG
Organism: Dinomys branickii; assembly: GCA_004027595.1. Lineage (NCBI taxonomy): Eukaryota > Metazoa > Chordata > Mammalia > Rodentia > Dinomyidae > Dinomys > Dinomys branickii. The sequence goes on from PVLD010011628.1 coordinate 23,428, forward strand.
AATTAAACTTTTCAATGTAAACAAGTCACATCTAATGAGCCAAAAAAGTTATAGATGAATTTTCAAAAAAGTGAAGCAGAAAAGATTTTCTTAAACATGATACCAAAGCCATACGCTATTTAAAAAGAAAAGAAATAGACTGCTTATATAAAAGTGCATGAGAAAATATGCTATAAAATATGTATAGTGTATGCACTTTCAAGGGGTCTTTAGAACATCACAATTTTTTATCACAATATCAACATGTTACTTGCCTTTATTCTTTCAGATGAGCTCTGTGGAAATATCTGTAAACTATTATAATGTGTTATTGTTAATATATAAGAAATGCTAAGGAAAATAAGTAGAAATGATCTCAGTAGGAAATACACTAATGTCATGAATGACAACTTTAAAAAAATGCTAAAGGCCACTAGACAACTGCAGATGTTTACCACACCAGTAAGAAATGTCTTTTGGCAATACTTTTGAGAAGTCACAGAAGATAATTCTCAAACTAGCTTAATGACAAAGGAATAATCTTTCATAACTGGAAGTCCAGAAGTATACCAAGTTTCAGGTATAGTTTTATCTGTTGTATGGCCCCCAGTTCCTGTTATTTCTTGATCTTCTCTTTCTAGCATCATCTTCATCCTAAAACTGGACTCCTCTACCCATTACAATATGGCTAAAGCAGTTCAGACCATGAAACAAACAGGGCAGCATCCAAATGAAGTGAAGGACCACCTCTTTCTTGTCTCTCTTTTTAGGAATGATGAAACTTTCTCCCAAGTTTCCCAGCAGACTTTCTCTCAGATTTCACTGGCCAGAATTGGGCCACAAACTTCCTAAACCAATCTCCAGTGACAGAATGGGTTGCTATAATTACCTTGTAGTAGAGGTTCTCAAAGTATGGTTCCTGGGCCCCTAGGGACCCCTAAAACATTTTCAAGGGGTCTTTAGAACATCACAATTGTTTTTATCACAATATCAACATGTTACTTGCCTTTTTTTTTTTTACTGCCATGACATTTGCACTGATGGGACACAAGTGATGTGAGTAAAACTGGTACGACCTTAGCCTAAATCAGAGCAGTGGCACCAAACTGCACTGAAGGTCACTGTCTGCTTCACTAACCATGCACTCTGGGGGGGGGGGGTCGTTGGCAGTGAGTTTCACTTAGGTGTTTTTTAAATGAGGCAATAAAAATTGTTTACAAGGAGCATTTTATTTTGGTATTTTCTCAAAAACAAAGTAAGTCTGTCAGGAAAGCAACTGACACTATTTGTTGTCTTTGATGAAATTCAAGCTTTTAAACAAAAATTAGAATTCTGGAGAAACCTGTGGCCACCACGGTGAGCTTAATAGTTTTCTAATAATTATATTCTATTCTGCTGAGAATAAGATACTTTTGAAAGGGTATTATGAAATGTGTCAACTACTATTTTCCACATGACCAAGATATGATGCTACAAAATGATGGAGAGGTGTCTATGTAAGATTCCTTCAAAGTGCAAGACAGATCAGTGAATTTCAATGTAGCAGAATATGAAGGCTTCACTGATATGGTTTCAAATTTTAGACTGCAGTTAACCTTTAAGAAGGTACCACTTAATGGAATTTGGTGTAGAATCAAACCACAATATCCATACTTATCTGAAGAAACTACTAAAGCACTCCTCCCATTTCTAACTACTTATATTTTTTTCCTGTGTATCAACCAGAACAACATTATCATAACAGACAATGCAGAAGCAGATATAAGAATTTAGTTATCTCTTAGGCTAGACATTAAAGAAATTTGCAAAACTATGGAGCGATTACACTCTTTTACAAATTTTTTTTGAGACAAGGTCTTGCTCTGCAATTGAGGCTGGCCATGAACTCATTATGTAGCCTAAACTGGCCTCAAACGGCAATCCTCCTGCTTCAGCTTCTCCAGTGCTGGGATTAAAAGCATTTGCCACTGCATCCAGCTAATTTTTTTTCTTTTAGAGAATATTTTGTGTAAAATATATTATATACGCTACCATGGAATGGGTTTATGATTGTTATTTTAAAATGACTTAGTTAATACAAAATTTTGTCCTAGATTTAATTTCTAGTACAGTAAATACCCATAACTATGGCTGATATAAGCAAAAGCACTTGGGAGCTTCTGTTTTTTTTAGAGTGTCAAGGTTCTGAGAACAAAAAGCTTGAGAACTACTGCATTAGATTAATTTTATGGGATGATATGGCTAATGGAAAATCCACCATTAAAAAAAAGTAATAATTTTCTTACTATCATTTTGGTAAGGATGATGACTGACCACTAGCCAGTGGTGTGGACTGAAGGAGAGTATACTAAGAGACTTTATAGATATGAATTATTTTATAAACATTTTTAAAAGGAAAACTGTAATGGAAAATTCCAATTTTTAGAAATATATTCTAAGAATATAATCAGAAAATATATTAAGGATTCATCACAGCATTACTTGTCCATTATAATGAAAATCTACATTCTAACTAGTCATATGTAGAAGACTAATGAAATTATACATCCATCCATAGACAGGAAAATTACCCACTTAGGAGGTTGCTAGAAACATAAACTTATTTATATGGAAAGAAGTCCATGATTCAATAGGTGGAAAAAAGGTACAAAATAGTATCTATGCTGAACATCATGGTACACACCTATAACCCCAGCACTCAGGAGGCTGAGGCAGGAGCGTCACTGCGAGTTTGAGGCCAGCTTAGGCTACACGGTAAGTTCAAAGTTCAAAGGCAGTCTAAACTACATGGTGAGATCTTGTCTCAAAAAAAACTCCAAAATAATAACAGTAGTATTCTATAGCATGCATCTCTCTCTCTCTCTCTCTCTCTCTCTCTCTCTCTCTCTCTCTCTCGTCTTTTTGAGACAGGGTTTTAATATGCAGTTCAGGCTGGCCTTGAACTTAGTTTGTAGCCCAGACTGGTCTCACAGCAATCCTCCTGCCTCAGCCTCCAGACGATGATGCCTGGCCTTATACAGTCTCATTTTTAAAAATTAACATGCATTTTAAAAATATGGGATAATTGCAGAAGAAGTGCATGATTTAGTAGGCAGGAAAAAAGCAAGGTACAACATACTATCTATAAGGTATCACATATATATCAAGAAATGTAAACCTGCATACAAAGGTCTGGGAGAATTTACAGTAGTTATATCTAAAGGCTCACAGGTGATATTGTATTTTTTTCTTAATACATCTTAAAATGTTTTTCCTCGTTCTAAGTAAACTCAAACTACTTTTATAATCAGAAAATATAATTTTTGTTAAATCACTAAATATACAAATTCTAATAATACTGATGATTAGAGGATCCAGGGTAGCGAAAGAAGGGGACAAATCTGATGTGGGTAGTAGGAACACTAGAAAGGCTTAGAGAACTTTTTTGTTGGTCACCTATTTACACGGAGTAAAAGATACCGACTGTGCAATAGCCTGGTTGGTGGGGCACAGAATATACTTGACCCAGGAGCCCAATGCCCAGGCTGAAAGAATTTCAGAAAAAGGTGTTTGAAAAACCAGATGTACCAAAGGAGTGTGGATGCTGGTGAAAGTGGAAAAAGGTCCCTGAGGAAAAAAAAAATGATTAAGAAAAGAATAGTAGGAGGTGAGAAACCAACAAATAACTGGCTAGAATGACAAATTCCAGTTATCTAGAAACTTCCTTTCCATCAATATGGCAAATACTATTATTACCTTGCCTTTTTGTTTTTCTTTTACAACTGCTTTGAATTGTAGGGTAGCTAGCACTTCCATCTCCTCAAACATTGAACATTTGTGTGCTGAGAACTTCTGAACTTCTCTCTAGAAATTTAATTCTTCAAAACATATACAGTAAGTAGTTGTAAACTATAGTCACTGTAGTGGGCTGTAGAAAAGTAGCATTTGTTCTTTTTTCCTACCCAGTATTGAATCTCTGTTCTCCCTCATGCCCTTCCTGACCTCTGATGACCACTATTTTAACTTGGCATTTTAGCCGCTCTCTTCACTTGATAACTGTGTTTCTGAGGAGCTCTGATCTTTTCATTTATAGTACTTGTTCATCATCAGGTAGCAAAGGCAGATGGGTCCAGCCAGGTCAGCCCAGCCTCACACTGAGCTGAAGGGAAGCTCATGCACCCTCTGCTGGTCAGATCTGTACCAGGCCAAGGGACTGTCCACAGGAGAGCTTCCCAAACCACAGGGTTTCACCTTGGTGTTATCCAGCTAACTTTTGTGAAGAGTTTGGAAAACGCTTCCTGAAAGTGCTATCCAAAAGAGACAACTGCAAATTAAAGTCATGCTTCCTTTTTAACGCCAAAGAAAAATATCATAAAAACTAAAGTGCTGAAATACTCCATTAGAAGCGCTGTAGTTAAAATCATTTCACCTTTTTACTTAATAATTAAAGTGTCCAGATCACAGCAAAATGACCAAAAAGCCTCACTGGAACATACTTTGGTTGAAAACCTGAGAATTACGGTAAGAGATGACATCTGTGTAGGTTTTACAACTTACAGAAAGTGCTCACTTCATATTTATACCCAATCCTCATGGCAATTTTGTGAGGGAGGAAGGCAGGAATAACACCTCTATCCTCACATACATACAACCTTCATTTGTTCATTCATTTGTTTTTGATACCAGGAATCAAACTCGGGACCTTGCCCTTGCCAGGCTGGCACTGGTGCCCCTGAGCTACAGCCCCAACTCTATCCTCACCATTTTACAGATGCAGAGACTGAGGTTCAAATACATAGGAGCTACCTGGTCACACAGCTACAAGAGCCCGCTCTCCAAGTAGACCTCCAGATCAAAACTCTGCATTGTGCGCCACACACTGTTCTGCTGGACCTACTGAGCAGTGAGGAGCTCGCTAAGAAGGTGCTGTGTATTTTAGGGGGGAGAGGTTTGCATTTTGAGTAGTGCTTTGCTGCAAAACAACATCAGTTTAATAAGGTGAGTGGACATCTTAATAAGGCATCTATAGAACACAAGAAAGTTAACATCAAAATTTCTATGTGTGGCATGTCTACACCAATAAAACATAGATCCTGTCAGGCTCTGCATCTGCATTTCCTTCAGTCACTACTGCACATGAAGAATGAAACTAGGTTAACAGTTCTCAAGTTCTGGTCCTGCTTTCTCTTGAATCTTTACAACTTTGATTATTTATCTTATGAGGAAAACATTATGGATACTGTTTCATTAGAGTGTTCTGTCAGGTGCTTTCTCATTAATGGGACAAAATACCCAACACTCACATTGTAACTCAGAGGAGAAGAAGTTGATTTGGGCTCATGGTTTCAGTGAGTCAGGCCAGCTGCAAGTCAGAAAGAGCAAGGTGGAAGGAAAGTCGCGCACGTCACAGTGGCCAGGCAGCAGAGGGACGAGGGAGGAGCCCGACAAAATACTCCACTCCAGTTCTCGATCCCAGTGCCCTGCCCTTCCAGCCAGGCCCCACCTGCACACAGCACAGTTGGCTCGGAACCCATTGACGGGTTAATCCTCCAGTGAGCACGGTGCCCCCGGAGCCAACCACCTTCTAAGGGCCCCACCTCTGACATGAGACTTTGGGTCATATTTTAGATCCAGATGACCAACCTAAAAATCAGTGTGACAAAGAAGATATGCAGTGAAATTCAACTACAACTATAGCAATGCCCAAAACCAAAGAGCAAAGCCCTTTAAGCACATTAACTCATGCAGTCCTCCCAAGAATCCATTTAACAGAACAGGTAAGTGAAGCACAGAGAGCTAAATATTTCTGTAATAGTTATTTAGGGTTACTGAAGTTATACACCCAGTAAGTAGTGAGCCTGAGATCTGAACCAAGGCAGACTGCCACCTGAGTATATCTTCTTAACTACTACATTGAGCTGTCCTGTCTCTCTACAGAAACGCCTAGCATATCCTTGTTGCACTTTAAGGGTAAACTTTTAATTTCATTGCAAATCATACAGAGCTCCTATCTATCTAACTTTCCTACCATTCAAATTTTATATTACTATGGTATACATGCTACAATTAACAACTCAGTAGTAATACATTATTTGAACTTAAGTCCAGATTTCTTTCACTTTTTACCTAATACCTTCTTTTTTTCTAGAATTGCATCCAGGATATCACAGTTAATTATCATGTCTCCTGAGGCTCTTCTAGTTTCTAGCAGTATCTCAGGCTTTTCTTGTTCCGAAGACCTTGACAGTTTTCATGAAAACTGGTGAGAGGTTATGTAACTATCTCAATTAATATTTATCAGATGTGTTTCTCCCAATTAGACTAAAGTTATGGGTATTTGTGTGTGTGTGTGTGTGTGTGTGTGTGTGTGTGTGTCTGTGTCTGTGTGTGTGTGTCTGTGTGTGTGTGTCTGTGTGCATGCACATGTACATATGGTGCTGAAGAACAAACCCAGGTCATTCATGCTAAGCAAGCACTCTTACTGAGCTATACTCTCAACCCCAAGATTATGCATTTTATGGAGGAAAGTTACAGAGGTAGAATGCCGTTCCTATCACATCATAGGTAGGGTACACGCTACCAACATGAGTTATCACTGTTGACATGAACCTTGATCATCTGGCCAAGGCAGTGTTTGACAGGTTTCTCTACAATAAAGCTATCCCCCCCGCCAAATCCTTTCTACGTTGTACTCTTTGGAAGGAAACTACTATGCAGGGCCCACATGTAAAAAGAGAGGGATTATGTTCCCCACCTTTAAGGGCAGAATATCTATAAAAGTATTTGGAGTTCTTTTGCATGAGAGATTTTTCTCTTCTCCTTGATTAATTTATTTATTCAATCTTTCATTTATGTCAGTATGAACCATAGATTATTTTTAAAGTTTCAGTTATAGCCCAATAATGCTTGATTTATTTTGCTGCTCAGTGTTCAGCTTTGCAAACCAAAAGCTCTTTCAGGTGGCTCCTGTAGCCTTTTGATAAATTCCTTCAATATGTTTTTGTTTTTAGCACTTCTTTATTTTGTGGTATCACAAGAAGCTGAAGGCTCATCTTGTTTATTCCCGATCCAATCCTAGAACCAACCATTACTCCAGGCTTTTTCTTCTCATGAGAGAATGGTCGGGCAGTGGATATGCTCCTTGATATTAGGTTGTCCTTGCTTCCAGGCCCTCTCAACTGACCAAGCAAGGAAATATGTATGTGCATGATAAACCACCAATATGTACATTTATATCTGTAAATATTTCTGTATGTAGCTATGCGTATCTAAATTAAATGAGCATTCACATTAATATCGCTAACTTTAATCTACTGTGACGGCGATACCCTACCTCCCATTCTTGCCTGACTAGAGCCTTCCACTCCAACAGTAAGAAACCTGGCTCTCATCACCACCATGAAATTGTTAATTGCTTAATTCCAGTGCATGGCTGTAATAGTTTCACAACTGTCAACCCACACTTTTGTGGGAAACTTCATCAATTAGAGTACAGCACTGCATACAGTTCCTACTGCCTTTAGTCTTATGAAATTACTCACATCAGCAATTTTTCCTGGTCCCTATCATTGAGGTTATTGTGAATAGTAGTAAAAACAATTAGATGCTTTTGTAGTCTGCATTCCATCCTAGAATCCTCATTCTCCTAAATTAATTTTTAAAATTGTGCACACGCTAAGATTCACTCTGGGGAGGCTGGTATGTAACTCAGCGTTTACCTAGTGTGCACAAGTCTCTGGGTTCAACCCCTAGTACTGAAAAAATTAAGAAAAAGATTCATCTTGAGGTTGAGGGTTAGTCAGCTCAGTGGTAGTGCATGTGGTTAGCACGTGCAAGCACACCCCCCCCCGTTTAGTCTGTGGTGTAAAGCTCTGTCGTTATAACAAATGCATAGTAACCCAAGTATCCACCAGTAGAAAATCATACAAAATGGCTGTGTCATGCTAAAAAAATCCTTAGCGCAACCTAACCTCTTCCCACCCTAACCTCCGTTTGATTCATTTTCCTAACAGAGAATGTACTTCACATTGCTTCTCATTCTATTCCCTGACATCATGTTCATATTTATGGACATATGTGACCTCACTTCAACCCTAAATGTTTCCACTTAGCAGCGGACTGAATGAAACCCAGAGTCCGCGGCTTGGCCGAGGTCCCCTAGGAGGTAGCGCTGCCACCAGAGCTGGCGCCTTTGGCTCCTGCTGCGATGCTCTTTCCACTGCAAATTCTTTCCTTTTCAACAGCAAGTGGGGTGGTGGTGCAGCGAGGTGAGAAGAGAAGGTAGAAGTATGGTGGTACGTGGTCACTTAAGCCGTATTTTATATTAACAAAGGCTTTTATACTAAAAAAAAAAAAACAGGAAAAGGGGAATTCTAGTTTTGGAAATTAGGTGAACTTGACAGTTCAAAAACCCTCCTGTTAGTCGATACCCCCAAAATGCTCAATAAATAAAAGATTGAAAACACCATAAATACATCACTGAGCCAGCAAGAGACAACCTTACAAACCAAAGGCTAGCAAAATTCCAGAGCTGAATGAGTACTAAGCCCAGTCAAATGAGTACTGAGCTCCAAAAGCCTACAATGTATGAAAAAAAAGGAAGTCACAAAATTTCTTCTAAATGAACTCGTTTGTTTCAACATTAGAAAATGTATTCATGTGATTCACTGGATTGTCAGATTAAAGGAAAAAAAATCACATGATCACCTCAGAAGATCCAGAGAAAACATTTGATAAAATTTGATAACCATGCATAACTTAAAATCAAACTTTTAGCAAACGTGGAATTGAAGAGAATTTCATTTACTTGATAAAAGGAAGCTTCCAAAAACCTATAATGCCATCCTTAAGATGAAATATTAGAACTATTCCCTTTATTATCAAGAATAAGACAAGCAAGTTGATTATCAATGTTTCTACTCAATACTGTACTAGAGATCCTGGCCAGTATAATAAGAAAGGAAAGGGGGGCAGGCAAAGGGTTAAGAAGAAAGTACAGTAACAAAATTGTCACAATTTTCTAAGGGCATGAATATCTCCCAAACCTGATAAATGATTGTTACTAATAAGAAGGTTGTTAAATAGGAGACCAATATACAGAAACATAATTCTATTTTTACATAATATCAAAAATAAAGTTTAAAAACCTAATTTTAAAATATACCATTTATAGGTGGGAGAGGTGACATACCTGTAATCCCAGAACTCTGGGATGGTAAAATTGGAGGATGGGAAGCTCAAGCCCAGACTGTGCAACTTTGCAAGACCCTATAACAACAACAACAACAAAAAAGTTGGGTATGTAGCTCAGTGGTAGAGTACTTGCTCAACATACATGGGGCCCTTTGTTCAGTCCCCAGGACTCCAAGAAAAAAAAGCATATTCATTTTATGTTCCTGTGTAACCACAACTCAGTACACAGTTTAAACTAACACCCATGTATTGTCTCAGTCTTGGTACTCAATTCCTGACACAATGTAGCCTGGCTCTCTGCTCAGGGTATCACTAAGCTGAAATCATGTCAGCCAAGGGTGCAATCTCATCTGAAACTCAGGGTCCTTTTACATTCGCAGGATTGCTAAGAGAATTCAGCTCCTTGCCACTATAGGACTGTGACATTTGGCTCATAAAAGTTGTCTACTGTTCCATATTACATGGTCCTTTTCACAATGTATAGTCCTTTCTACAACGTGACAATTTGCTTCTTCAGCAGGAGGATGTTAGTTGGGCGTGGTGGCCCACAGCTGTAATCCCAGCCCTTGAGAAGTTAAGGCAAGAGGATCACCAGGAGTTCAAAGCCAGCCTGAACTACATGGTGAGGCCCTGTCTCAAAAAAAACAAAAAACAAAACAAGAAAAAAGGACAGCATTTCTGATGTCTGCTAAAATGGGGCCTTATGTAAAAATAACCTAATCAAGGAAGCAACTATCCATTCATCATAGTCATAGGTCTTATTCCTACTCAGGGACTAAATATAAAGTTTTTTAGTGATGGGAATGTGAGGGAGCAGGAATCTTGGAGATGACTACCACAAAGAATTAGTGCAAGTAAGCACCTACACACTGGACTCAGGCTGGACTCATACTTACGATCCTCCTGCCTCAGCCTCTTGGGGAGCTAGGATTACAGGTGTGTACCACACGTGTATCTCAGAAAACTAAGACACTCTGTAACATGTATAGTAAAAGGCAAGTATAATAATATCCATAGTCAAACTTTTCTTAACTTTGTTTCTGAGAGGAAAGAAAAAAGCCTAGGCATTAGAAGAAAGTAGACAACTGCAGTAAAGTCATGCATTGAAATACTCTGTACCAGTAAGTCAGTTAACTACAGGTACTTTATTAAGTGTAACAATGAGGGAAAGCTGTAGAATACAGAGTATATAAATACAGTATAATTTTACTTATTTGATGTTCAACACCATTCGGATATTTTTACATTTTTGTTTATTTTTATAAAGAGAAAAGATGATGCATGGTGGTGGACCCCTATAATCCCAGCACTCAGGAGGGTGAGGCAGGAGGACTGCTGTGAGTTCAAGGCCAGCCTGAATTACAAAGTGAAACCCTGTCTCAAACCTCCCCTGCCAAAAAAGGTCCAGGAAGCACAAGGCCCATAAGAGGTATGTTATGGCTTGAATCTAGATGTACCCTCAAACCTACACAGTCATGGATGGAGCTTTTTGGCGATGGCTGGATCTAGAGTGTGTGAAGCTGGGATTAAAGATGTGATGCTGGGATTGACTCATGGAGCGATGAATAGGATAAGAGGGCCCCACCTTCGTGTGAGTAAGGACTGGTAGGCTGGATAGAATAAAAGGGATAGAAATAAGGCTGTTACTATCATTGCTATTCTTGCAGCTTTCTGCCTGCCATGGACTGTTTCTCCTCTGAGATGCCCCTCCCAATATGTCTATCCTGTTCCCTGATATACTCTATAACAAAATAGTTCCCAGCACATTACAGATAAAAATAATTATGTGTTGTATGAATGACCACCTGTGTCCTTAGTTCAAATTTGTCTCTGAGCAAATGTTCAAGTATTTTATACATTTATTGCTTCTTTAAACAGAGCATATGAACAAGCAAAGCACTGTATTAACTTATGAATTTGTCTTTCTTCTTCTTTGCTATAAAATACCATGGCTAGGAGGGTTAGTAGTCTGCAAACTTATAGACACAAAGAATGGGGAGGAGGGAGGCTAATGTTTGTTTTGCTACTAAAACAGAGAAGTCATTTTCGAAACATAAACTGTGTTCATGCTACTTTACCTTCAACAAATTGAAAATATCTACATTATCAATAGAACTCTGAGGGCTTTAAATTTTTTGAAAGTTATTTCTTCTTATTAATATTGTGGTTGCCTACTGATTTAAAGAATAATGGGAGACTAAATGTGTATCTATGTAAAAGTGTTTAACTGCTGCTAATAGGTTCTATACAAACGTTTTTATAGGCCATTCATTCTTTCAACATACATATGCATTAACCACATTTTAGGCAGTACGCTAAAGAGGCAGAATGATACTACTTCTCAGTTTCTGACTGGATTAGTTAGGAAGACAGACTAATGATAATTTTAAAACAGTGCCACAATCATCTGCAGAATAAGCTAGAGGCACATGCAAAGCTACTAAGCCGAAGGGGTAAGGAAAAGGGTCCAAGCGCAACTGTGACGCTTGGAAGAGTCTTCTGATAAGTGCTCAGAGCAGGAGAGCAAGGGAGCTGCAGACAAAGAAAATCTCAGGTACACAGGCATACTGGCACGAGAAAGTAGGTTAATGTCAGAAGCGCAACACTAAACATGAGGGATGGCCAGACGGGGGAGGCTGAAAATACGGGCAAGACAAAGACAATGGAGTGCTCTGTATACACTAAAGGACTCCGATCTGCCCTATAAGATGCCTTAATGTGGAACTGTAGGAATTTGTACCTACAGCCTCAAGACTGATATTCTCCTGGAGAACCTTTTATTTTCAATTTGACAAAACTCTAAGAAAGGAATTTTAACAAAGGGATACTCTAGCTTAACTGGATGACCACCCTTCAGTTGAGCGCTGTCACAAGACTTCAGTTTGCACATCTGTGTTTAGAGCGCACTGTTCATGCCACAAGGCACACCACTCATCACTGGACGCAGCATCACGAGAAAGGAAAGGGGACTACTGCATGCGTATAATGTCATCAAGTGAAGGGCCAAGAAAGTCATGTGGTTTAAGTAAAGACAGGGGCTCTAAGTAATCTTTCAACACAGGGCTGATAGGCCTTCTCTAAGGCAGTATGCCATGGAGGACAGAATCAGTTCGCTTTATGAATTCTTTAGGTCCAGCAAAGTAGTCTCATTGGACACAATGAGTAACTATTCATTTGAATTTGCTGGTTTTATAGTTTTGCTCCATTTAATTTATACATTTTGGTTATTATAGTTGTATAAAAGATATAGTTTATATCTAGTTTTGTATTTGTACATATTTAATATACTAAAAAATCTTAACAATGGAATATCCTGGGTATTCTGATTTAAGAAATTCTGCTATGGGTGTTCAGTGGCCACTAAAAAACTGTAATGTGCAAATAACACCTTTGTGCTTTAGAAACATCACTGTGGAAGAAGTACCTATGAGTATTACGAGCCTACTTAGTAATGGGATAAAAAATAGTAGGGTCTGAGATTACTCAGATGAAAAGACGGGTAAGTGTGAGGATTGGCTGCGGATGGAGAGGGAGCATCTAGAATGGCTTCCCTTGGTGATTTGATAATAATGACCACAGGAAGACAAACAAGTGGGGGCGAAGAGGCAGGAGAAAAGATGATGAGCTAGGTTCAGCAATGATTTGAACTTCATTTCGTCCAAAGAAAGTCGTTTTTCCTAGGGTCTAGTTTTTCTCAATGACAGCTGCATTAATAAATGACCAAATCAACCACTGTAGCACTCAAAGCATCCCACCGTGCGCTGTAACCAAGCCTTGAAAAATCAACAAAATCCAGATCCTGAGTGTAATGCCGCAAGGTTAAAAAGAGTTTTGTTGTTGTTGTTTTGTACCGGGAACCGAACTCAGGACCCTAAGCTTTCCAGGCAGGCGCTGCGCCACTGACCTATATCCCCGGCAGATGTGGTTATTTTTTACTGAAGGACTATGTCGACCAAGCACACTCACCCAGTACAGTACTGTCTGGGCCGTACTGTCATAGGCGATCACTTAATTTCCTTGGGTACCTAAAAACAGGAGCCGGCGCGCCAAATCCACGGGGAATATGGGAAGACAATACCCTCAAGGGACTTCAGCCAATGGGACCTAAGGTTATTGAAAATTTAGCGTATTAGGAGCTTTGCACACACGGGAAAGGCCAATTAACAAAGTTTGTTATTTTAAGAGAGCTCAATGTCGAATATCTTAGATACTTCAATAAAAATGTAAGCATTTCATATTTTATTCCCTATACGAAAAACGTAGTAATTATCTCCAGACCATACATTGTTCCCAAAAGCCACACAAAGGCGGACCTGGGGGGGGGGAAGTAATTCAATCCTCGTTCGGTGGGAAAGCCAGCATCTTCCACCCGTAGTCATAATACGTACTGCACAAAGCACAGTGTTTATACACCCAAAATGTTTAACAGTCAACTTAATCCACAGTGTCCACAGCTAAGAGGAAAGCCGCGGGGTGTACCTTGGGAAGGTCGCACTCCCTCCGGACAACTGGCAGAGCCTCCGAGGGGAAACGGCAGGGGTGGACGCGATTCACGGTATCAAGGAGGGAAGGGCTGCAAACCGGAAGGCAGACAAGCAAACGAAGCAGGACCAGGAGGTGGCAGCACAGCGCCCCAAGGGCTTACGGCGCGCGCCTCGTGCACACCCAGCAAAGCGCGCCAGCCCACGGCGCAGCCTCCGCAAGACCTAAGGGGTGGGGTGGGGCTGGCTGAGGCGGGACCGGGGCAGGACCTCGCGCCCCGCTCAGCCCGATGGGAGTTGTAGTTCAGGAAGAAGCCAGAGGGCATTAGGAACTACATTTCCCGGTGAGGGGGCGGCGACGGCAGGCCACGAGGTACATCGACATCGCGCTGTCTGCTGTTGGAGAGCTCCTGAGCTGCAGGCCGGGAAGGGGTCGTTTGTTGTTTCCTTTTTTCCTGCACTTAGGGAGAGCTGGCTCGGCTTTCTTTCGACCAGCTGCGGGGTACCCCTTCCCCAGCATTAGTTTTTTTTTTTTCTTGAAATTCAGAGGTGGCGGCTGTGAGGGGCTCGCGCCCCTTCAGCCCAACCAAACCTGCGATTGCCCGATCCTCCATGGGCCCGACCCGGAAGCCCAACGTGTGCAGCCAGCTGAGTCGCCGGGCACTGGGCTTCTTTGCCCGCGACGCAGGCGTGGTGCAGAGGACAAACCTGGGCATCCTGCGGGCGCTGGTGTGCCAGGTGACCGTCTGCCAGCCGGGGACAGAACGCAGGCAGAGGGGCGCCTGGGCTGGGATGCAGGCTTTACGCTCTAGGATTCCCTTTGCGAGGGTCACAAGCGATGGGGAGGGATTAGCAAATAGGTGTTAGTAGGGCCAGCAGATGGTTGCAGTTTAAGCTTCTTTTGCCTTTCTGCAGTCTTTTAAAAGTTGGGCAACCGGTTGATCCAAAACGTACGAGTAGAGCGAGGAAGACATAAAATATGTTTTAAAGTAACGTACGTGAAATTACTTTGAAAATGGTAAATCTAACCACCTAGCTAAAAATGGATGCACAGTAGAGAGTTATGAATTCTTTCCTAAACCGAGATTCCTTGTGTCTTTCAGGAAAGTACTAAATTTAAGAATGTTTGGACAACTCATTCCAAGTCACCTATAGCCTATGAGAGAGGAAGAATATATTTTGACAATTACCGGTGTTGTGTCAGCAGGTAACTTTTTAGTTATAATTTTTATTGTCATTTACCTGACTGTTAATCTTTAATTTTTACAGAGCAACATGACTACATTAGTACTTAGTGAAATAGAACAGTGGACACAATGGGTCCAAAATAAGGCGAAGTGGTAAAACGCGTGTAACGTAAAAATCTTGTTAAATGTAAAGTTGTAGGTTGAGGTTTGTACAATACCATTTCACAGCAAGATGAAATAGTAAGGCAAAATGACAGACTGCTCAGAGAACTATTTAGTTCTTTATGATAACTTTAAAAATAACACAGTCAAGTAACCTGGTTATCAGATAATTAGATGTTGTTTTGGACAACGGTTTTGGTTTTGAAGTACTTGTCTTTTTTTGAGACAGGGTCTCAGTAGTACAGGCTGGTCTTGAGCTCAAAATGTAGTTCAGGCTGGCTTCGAACTTGGGCCGAGCCTCCTACCTCAGTCTCCCTAGTGCTGGACTACAGGTATGTGTCACCACACCTGTCTGCTTGGCTTTTTGTAAAGAGAATTTTTCAAGCAAAAACATATTTTTAGATCCAGGGTGTCTTAAGTCAACCTCATCCCCAACCATTCAAGAATGAGACTGAAGGGAAAGCCATGGTGAACCTCCACATACCAAGTATTTAGGTTCAAAAACTATCAAAATTTGCTATAGTTGTTTTATTGTATTCTTTTACTGCAGTTTGTGTCTCTAAAAATTACGGGGATTTTCTTCATGAGACCTTTATTAGGACAGACAAGTACTATACTGTTTACCATTTAAAGTACCCTGTTCAGGAAGGCTGACATTCTTTCCATCGCTATGGTTAATTTTGCAGCAGTTTCATTGTTTCCTGTCATAGTCCCAAAAGACACATCCTGAACACTATAATTCTGAGTGTTGAAATCACAAAAGATTAAAGTAGCAGTCCTAAAGATATTAACATCCCAAGTATTATAGTCTTAAAAGCCAAAATCTCAAAAGGCAATTACCACTTTAAAAAAGACTTATATAAGAGAACTAGAAAGCCAAATTCCGGGGAAGAGATTAATGCCCTTTTGGTTGTTCACAAGATCATTTCTTTCTTGGATGGTGCTGGGACCCAGGAACAGAGTGGTCCTTATTCCTGCCCCTGTCCTTGATAACACTGCTGTCATTCATATTACTTATCTGTATGCTATAGTCACTGCTGTTTTTACTTTGAGCAAATGTTTTCAAATCAATAAAGGTTAAGAAACACAAATTTTGTTTTACCTTCATTTATTCCTTCTCTAACCCTTTTCCATTCTTTATATAGAACTAATTTTCTGATGTCTCATTTTTTCTCTTAGAAAAATTTTTAATATTCCTTGCAAGGCAGATCTGTGGCTAGCATAGTCTCTCAGCTTTTGTTTGTCTGAGAAATTTATATTTCTCCTTCACTTTTGGAGGATAGTTTTTCTGGTTACTGAATTCTAAATGGGTGGGTTTTGTTTTGTTTTGTTTTGTTTTTAATGCTTTAGTTATTTCACCCCATTCTCTGCTTGCTCGTATGATCTCTGAAAAGAGAATCCTGATGTAATTTTTATCCTTGTTCCTCTATGGATATGGTGATTTTTTTTCCCCCTTCTCAAGATTTTTCTCTTTAGTTTTTATTTTCTCTTGTTTGAATATTTTATGTCTAGCCCACTTAGGACTCTAGTATTCTCAGCTGTACTGCGTCCAACCCTCATTTCACCACTGGAACCTGGGTAGGGATGAGCCCCTTTTCTCTCTTCCGCACTCACCCAGGACTCAGCTTCAGCAACAGACATCAGAGAGCTTACTAAGCCCGGAGCTACACCCTTCACCCCCCCCCCCCCACGAGTTAGCCCTCTTAAGTGAAACAGCCAGGAGAGGGAGCCCTGTGCTCTTCGATAGAACAGACTGGAATAGTTTCCATTTTGCTGAGCTGGGAGTGGGGAGGAAGAAAACATGCCTTGGATTAAACAGCACAGACACTATTCATTCCTATTGAGCTCTGGTCAGTTTTCTTCAGTGTGTCTGGATCTGACATATGTCCCCAGAACCATTTCCAGAGACATCAAATCGTTGTTCTTTTATAATTTTCACCAGTTTTGTTGAGTATCCACAAAGCCTGTCATGCTAGAAGTAGAAATCTGCACATTTTCATATATGATCATAATGTTACCATACCTGGAAAAATTAGTACTAATTCTTTGCTACCATTGAATTTCCCGTTCATAACTTCCCCAATTTGGAAGTACTTTCTTTAAATTAGAACAAAATTTTGAAATGAGTGGCATTGATTAGTGATCTACTGGTAAATAATTTTGGAGTTCTTTAACATGCCACCCAGGGTGTTTCACCCACAGACTAGAATCACAGATGAGGCTGCTTGCATTCTTGTGAAATTCTAGTCAGTTTAAACCTTTCAGTCAGAAATATCAAAGATGAATAAAGTATCACTGTGAAAATTGTTTCCCTTTTAACAGTAGTTTAATTTTAAAGTGCCTCAGTTAAATGAAAACATCTGTGCTCACCTCCCAGCAGTAATTGAGAAGTAGAGTAGGGCACAGTAGCACATGCCTGTAGTCCCACTTCCTGAGGAGGCTGGCAGGAGAGAAACCATTTGAGACCAATAAGGGCAACATAGTAACTTTTTGTATCATATATAAGACTATTTGTCCCATAAAAGATACAGTGTTCAATATTGGTAGAAGTATAAACCTTGAGCTTTTGTAAAAGATAATTTAGAAGTAGAAAGAATTATAGAGTATTTTCTTTTTTGTCCATGAATTTTTATTCTAAAACAATGGAACCATTTTTATCTACTAATTTTCATTTCAGATATTGTGTATAAACAGTTTTTGAACTCAGTGGAAATGGGCAGTTAAATGTTAAGGGGTAAAAAACAGTATAGGTTCAGGGGTTAAAAAAAGATCAATATAATATACTTTTGGAAAACAGTGCCTAGGTAGAAATATATATAAAGAAAAATTAGAAGAAAATGAAGCAAAATGTTAATAATTTTTTATAGTTTTATAGTATTAAACTACTTTAATCTTATTATATTTTTCCACTTTTTTCTATGTATATATTATATTACAAATTCTGTGACCAGAAAAAATAATGTGCATAAAAGAGGAAAGCAAATAACAAATTATATTTTGATATTCCAAATCTTTATATGGAAAAGTGTCTCCAACCTAAGCAATTATTGCTTACATTATTAATAAAATAATTTATTTTTTTCTCTTTCCCAGTGTTGCATCAGAGCCAAGAAAACTTTATGAGATGCCAAAATGTCCCAAGTCAGAAAAAATAGAAGATGCTTTATTATGGGAATGCCCAGTGGTGAGATTTGTTTATAAAGCATTTTTAGCCTAGAAGAACTGGTTATTGTTAACATATAAAGGATTAAAACTTAAGGATCGTAGTAGTTCCTGAATCTTTAGAGCAATCAAAAAGAGAATGTCAGGGCCAGGGATTTAGCTCAGTGGCACAGCACCTGCCTGGCAAGGGTAAGGTCTTGAGTTCGATTCCCAGTACCAAAAAAAAGAATGTATCCTTGATTATCATTTTTCCTTATCTTAAAAATCATTAATACTATTGATATTTTAAAAATTAGATAAGTTTCTTTAAATCTTAGGAAACATTAGAGACTGATTAAAATGCTTATAGCAATATAAGCTATTTTATAATGATATTTACAGTGTATTTAAGAAATTATTCCACTTACTATACTGAAATAATAAGAGCAACACTTATGTTGTTTGAAGTGATTTCTTAACAAATTTTCTCCATGAATGTTATTTGGAAAACTGTAAGATAAAAATAAAATATATAACAAGACGCCGTCATCCCATCAGAATAGCATTGCCCTGGTAGTATTTTTCAAACCACTGTTTCCACGTGATATTAAAGATAGGTAAGTGCCAAAGCAGTTGAGAGAAATTGGGCTCTGGAAAAATAAATTTGGAATATTCTGAGCAGAAAAGATTAAACAAGCTGGTTTATAGATTTACTTCTCAGAGCCTTTAATATTAATACTAATTCACATAATGATTGTAAATCATTTTTCCAAACTCGTGGTAGAACCTTCTTTTTGAGGAATATTTCTAAATAAGTTTTCCATGTCATTACTGTTCTAAGGAATGCATTTAGGAAATACTACAAGAAGTTAAGCAGGTCTTTAGATCTGGTTGGTTTGTTCTTTAGGAAAAACAGAACCCCCAGTAGATGACCAGTATTTAACCTAAAACAATTCTTAAAGGATAAGAGGCTATATTCTCAATTTTCTATTAAGATTCTTTTTTTTTTAAGGCTGATTTTACATACATTGAATTTTCTGAAACTTCTGCTTTATTTTTCATTGTATACTTAGGAATTTCCATTTCTACTTCAGCTTATTTTGAAGCTATCAGTAACTGTTAAACTGTCAGCAATTTAAAGCTTTTTAATCCATTTTCATGGGAGTTAGGAATAGGGTAGAAAAATCACAAATTTCTTACCTGAGAATTTTATCTACACCACCACAAAACAGCAAATTTTAGAGCAGTCATATCACATCAAAGCACTTCTGTAAAAATAAAATTTCTAGTAACAATTCTTCTATTCACACTTCTTTAACATTTAGACATTTTGTTCTCCTTTGCAGTGAAGCAAGATTTTCCATTAACAGAAACTAAGAATCGTTTTGTTAATGTACCAATGCGAAACTACTTTTAAATTGATACCCATTTTGAGATGGTATATGAAATATTGTGAATATGTAAAAGACAACTTTTAGTTTAAGACAATAGTTCAATTCTGTTACGTAAGCTGCTTCAAATATTTTTCTAATAGGCAAGTTATAAACGGCATTTTTTTTAAACTTTAAAATCTCTATGAAATGGGGAAATGTACTTACATAAGACATTGTGGTATTAAAAATATTTATATCTTTGTTGGTGAATTAGTGTAGGACTTCTGGTAGATAAGTTAAAAAATTTATCACCAAGAAACAAACAAAAAGCAAACTTCCTTTCTGTAACAGAAGACATATCTTTTTTTTTTTTTTGCTGTGCTGGGGATCGAACTCAGGATCCTGCGCTTGCTAGGCAGGCGCTTATTCCACTGAGCTATATCCCCAGCCCCTGAAGACATATCTTTAGGAGCATATATAAAATAATTGTGCCCTCTTTTTTTTCTGTTCACTTTTGGCCTAAACAAATACTAAATTAATTTCAACTTTTCAGTCTCTTTTTTTCTGTGTGTCTTTGTGTGTGGTCATGGGATGGGAAGGGTTTGGTTGTTTTAGAGACAGAGTCTCACAAGTAGCCCAGACTCACTTATGCTTGTTTCACATAGTGAAACTCACTATGTAGCCCAGGCTGACCTCAAACTCATGATCCTTCTTCACCCTTTTTCTGAGTGCTGGGATTTCAGGTGTGCACCACCACACCCAGCTCATCAAGTTCTCTACTCTTAACTTTTCTCTTACAACTGCCTTTTAAGTCCACAATTCAAAGCACATTTTTTTGCTTCTCTTTCTCTTCCTGTATTATACTTCCATCTGGTGGTGGCTGCTCAGTGACAAGAGTGCCCACACGGCTGTCATCTCCCTTTCCTGGCCTACTCAGTGGTAACAGGTCATCTTTACAGCCAGGTTTGGCTCCCAGTCTTTGGCTGTCTTCATTTTGAATTGTAGCTCTTATTTGAGGTTGGAATAGATGCACATTAAACAATGGGGTAATTTGCATTTTGTCACATTGATTTCCATCTAAAGGAAAACATGTCCTATAGTAAAGAAGAAAGGGTATATTGTGAACATCTGTTCTATCTTACGAGTTTTTCTTTCGATAATAGGGCTTGAACCCAAGGCTATCACCCTGAGTACATCTCATTTTATTTTGAGACAGTGTCTTGCTAAGTTGCCCGGGGTGGGCTTACACTTGGAACCCTGCCTCAGCCTCCCAAGAGTTCTGGTTAATAGCTGTGCTGCCCTACCTGCTGGTTTTATTATCATAGCAGCAGCATCCGTACTCCTACTATAGTTACTATTGGCTAACATTTGTTGAATATGTAGTAAATAAGAAATTATTTTAGGCACTGTTTTAAAAGCTTTATGTGAATAAACTCAGCAAGTTAATGATGAAAATAATAATCCAGAAGCTTCCCTTCTTTTAATTCTCTATTTGTGTGTTTAAAATTTCTTCTTTTATAAGCTGGATATGGTGGCATAGGCTTATAATTCAGCACGTAGGAGGCTGAGGCCGGAGGACTGCTGTGTCCAAGGTCAGCCCAGGGTACGTAGTGAATACAAGGCCAGCTTGAATTGTGTAGCAAGACCCTGTTTGGAAAAAAAAAATTTGTTTACTTATTTGACTATCTTTAAATTTAGCAATTTTCTTTGGACGTTGATTACAGTATATTGTTTATGGCCAAATGATTCATTTTTACACCTTATTTTTTTTTAGGGGGATGTACTTTCCAGTCCATCAGATTATAAATCCTCACTCATAGCACTGACTGCTCATAATTGGCTACTTCGTATATCAGCAAGTACAGGAAAAATTCTCGAAAAAATATATCTCGCCTCTTACTGCAAATTCAGGTATTTACTATGGGTTTACTATTTAAGATTTTGTTATAAAAATTTAAGCCTTACGGTCTGCTGGGCACGACCCCATGGACTCGACTTGGCCCCTGGCAGCACAGCGATGGGGCGGAGCCCAGTGATCTGCTCGGGCGACCCTGAGGACTCGACCGGGCCTCCGGACGCGCTATATCGAGGTGAAGTCTGGCGGTTTGCTGGGTAACCCCGATGGCCTTGAGGGCTTGTCAGTGGTAGTGAACCTGGTTCCCTGCCTATCTACCGTCTTTGAGCATGGGTGCTTTTCCACTTCCTGCCATAGCAATTTGTGTACACTCATGTTTGTTACAGCATAATTTGAAGCAGGCATGTCTCTTCCCAGTGTGAGAGCCCGAGGGAGTAAATAAACCCAAAAGTACAGTTATTATCAGAGGGAAGACGACTGATTGGGTGGTAGAACAGTGGAGATGAGGGTGGAGAAAACTGATTAATCAAACAAGCCATCATCTGTATAACTGAACAAAAAGTGTGAAGATAACATTATGTAATACAGCATCCAGTGTAAATTCCCTACCATCTTCTGGTGTTTCCTTTATTGTTTTTGTGTTAACTAATGTGAAGATAACATTATGTAATACAGCATCCAGTGCTAATTCCCTACTATCTTCAATAATTTGGTATTTCCTTTATTGTTTTTGTATTAACTAATGCAAAGATAACATTATGTAATACAGCATCCAGTGCTAATTCCCTACTAAAAAAAAAAAGCCTTGTAGGTCAGGAAATTTTAAACCCCTGCCAATTTTCCAGTGCTTAGCTTGAGCTCAATTTTATAAATCTATCCTTTTTTTCCCTTGTGACTCCATCAGAATATTTGAGGTCTGAGACTTTATTTTTGCTTTGATTCCTAATAAGTGTCTGATCTATATGTAATAGCCAACATACATTAAAAAACATTTTAATACCCCATGTTACCCTTCTACAAGTAGTGTTTTCTATGTAATGTGAACTTTACAGTAGGATTTCCTAAAGGCTAGTCTGTTTCAGTTAAATTATCAGCCTACTAGAATTCAAGAACTATTTTTGTAACTATTGGTTCTATCAGTTAGATATACTTTTATGGAGTGAATATATACAATTTGTGAAAGTAATATTTTAATACTTTATAACTTTCATTTTAAAGTGGAAATTTCTTTCCTAAAGTTTGAATACTCTTAGATCAAAAACAATTTTATCTGTCAACATTCTAGAAGGTTTAAAATTACTTAATTCATTTATCTATTTGTTAAATAGATTGCTTTTATAATGCAAATAAAAAACTTTATAATGTCCTAATTTTAAGTATAAGGAAATTGACCCAAATCATTATACCTTTCCACTTTGTTTTAAAAGGTACCTGAGCTGGGACACTCCTCAAGAAGTCATCACAATCAAGTCAGCTCAGAACAAATGCTCGGTATTGGCACGTCAGGTAGACATTAACCATTCAGTAAACCAAGAATTTGCTTCCTTAGGAATTGGTCTGTAAATTTGTTATGAAAGAACTGATCATCTTTGATTTCTGAAGCATGCTATTAAAATTGGTAGGTAAATTAATTTTTTCTGAAGTATTTTGTTAAAATGGACTCTCCACCCCCCCACCCACATGCTATAACAAGTATTTGTTTCCTGTTGGTAGAATCTCATCTTCAGTATGAACTATAACTTTTTTTCACTAGTGTTCTTGATTACAAAACAGCCAATAGTGATTCCAAGTGCTTTTCCTGCATTAACTCATTTAATCTTCAGCATAAATCTTTAAGTAGGTGTTACTGTCCCATTTCACAGATAATAAGTCTGAGACCTCCACAGGTGAAATAATTTATGCAAAGTCACAGAGCTGGTAAGTGGTAGAACTTAGATCAAGACAATCTAGTGCCAGAGTCCCTGTTCTTACACGTTTATACCAGGTTGCCCCTTCTTGAAAGTCCTATAACTGACTGGCAGATAAAGTTTATATAAAACTCTGGGTAACTTAGTTCCTCTGATTTTACTTTATTTAAATAATCACATCCAGCACTCTCTTGTTAACCTTCTTTGCCCAGCAGCTTGCACTTTTTATGATGGTTATCTATAAATATTTCTGCTCTTTTGGTATATTCTGCCCAGTCACATTACTCACACCTTTTATTGAAATCTGCTCACCCATATTTTGATTTATTGATTTATTGAGTCGGCTAATCTAAGAAGAAGATAACTGTCTCTCTCACAGATATTTTCCTCCTAATACTCTCACTATGTTGCCATCTTTGCTTTGGTAAAAGAAAATTCATAGAAGTGAAATAGTAACAAAATAGCAAAACATTTTATGAGAATTCTCCAAAAATCTTGTCTAATGTGCCTTTTTAAGAACTTAAATTCCTGAAGAGTATTTAAGTCTAATTATTTTAGACTATTATTTCACAATCTTTAGCCTGTTAACACTTTTTTAGTTCTTGTTAGGATATCTAGATAATATCTTTCCTTTGGGCTTTAGGAGCTTGGAAGAAATCTGATATATACCTTGAAGATCTTTTGTTAAATATATCCTTTTCAAAGAGAAAATCCTAAGGATTTTCAACATTACACTCTATTTTTATGTTTTTCCTAACTTAGTTGTGTCAGGCTTTTATTGGTGGCGTTGGTGTCCGGGCTTTATGGTTCTGTTGAAGTAGGTCTCACTATGCTAGGCGGACCCCTTTACCTACCACAAATTTAAGAAATTTCCTTGAAGCTTGTACTAAAGAAATACAGCAGATTATTTCACATTTCATTATGGGAATAAATTGACTAGAACTTGTTCTTCTTGAAGCAAAGAGATTGCTCAAGATTTTACTATTGATTTTTTTCTCATTTCACACAGATGTATCAATGCAACATTATTTTCAATGATAATGACCATGACAACTACGTGTTTTGCTTAGGCTCTTTATTATTAGAAACTCCAATTTACAGCACAGTATTTTGCTGCTGAAAAATGTTTACTGTCCTCATGTAAATTTTTGTGTGCATGTGTATGTGTGTATATCTGAATATTGTAGCTGAAGATTTAGTAAGCATATTTTAAATGTTTGCCTTTCTTTTTAGGAGACTTTGCAACCTAGATCGATAGATGTTTTCAGTTTGTGAAAACCTCTGTATGACCACATTCCTGGACAGATAGATGTTTTCAACTTACAAAAAAAGTATTTCTAAAGTACTTTGGAGAGAGTTAGCTGTAATATTGGCCTTTCCTTTTAGGCAGGCAGCCACCAGACTGTTTTGTTATACCTTGCAGTATTCCGAGTTCTGCCCTTCTCACTTGTAGGGATTGTAGAGATCAACAAAAGGGTAAGAAATTATTTCTTACTTAATTGCAATATTAATTTTATTGACATTAAGATTACTGTCATTATTTAATTATTTATTAGATGTTTTGATTGGAAATGTTCCTAAGACTTGGTTTATTTCATATCAAAATACATGAGAACATTTGACTTGAGAGCCCATTACACCTTCCTCTTTATGTATGTTTTTATGCCTCTCAGATGGATGTGTTGGAAACCTGTGGTCATTAACAAACTACTATTTCATAAAATTATGAAATGAGTAAGGTAGTTTTTCAAAGGAAATATTTCCAAGGCTAATTAAAATGATTATTAAGCTGCAAAATATATCTCATTTTAATTGCAAAGTATAGGTCTAAAATTTGCTTTATGGTATGTAAACAAGACTTATAATTAAGTGTGTAAATTTTTTCCATCATTCAGTTTTGGATTTTATTGTTGTTGTTTTTCTTGAACTGTGGAGTAGAGTTACACGAGGGGAAAGAGGTGACAATTTCAGTTGAGTAGAAGAATCAGTGGGGCTGGGGATATAGCTCAGCGTGGTACAATACTTGTCTAGAATGTGCAAGGTCTGGGTTTTGATCCTGAGCAACAAAGAAAGAACCAATAATCCTCTACTTTATTCTGGGTGAATGGTTATTTATTGGACTCTTTTAGTCTTTAAACACCTAAAGTGTTTTAGAAGACAAGATCTTGAGGTTCTACTAATATTCACTAGCAAATAAAATTAATGAATGTAAACATTTTAGTATAAGCATAATACAGTAAACAATATTATTTATCATATTATTCATTTTGTAGCAGGCACTTTGAGTATCATATTACATTGTAATAATTAAGAAGTTAAGCAGATATACAAATTCTGAAAGTAGTAAGTGAAAGAGCTAGAATTTGAACCTAAATTTCACCCAGAAGTATAAATGTTTTAGAATAGTGTGGCTACTTTATTATAGCACTCATTATTTTGAAATGTTTAAGTTATACAACTCTTCATTTCAAAATGGGGAACAAGGATCAGTGAATTAAAAAGTCATGAGCGAGTCAACATCAAAGCCAACTGTAATTATCTTTCAAAGAGATGGCAAAAAAGCACAACGTATAATTTAATCATTCTCTTTGTGCTTGTGGATTAGGTAATTGTGAATATATATGACAGTCTACAATAGGAATGAGCACTTAACAAAATCATAAATTGTTCCTGTTTATTCTTATGTATTCACAGTAATCATTTGAAGGATTTGGTTTTCATTATAGTTGGTATGATTGGGATTAAAGCACATTTTTCACTTACTGTGCATAGTAAAACTACCCAGGGGCCAGGTTCCTGGGTAGTATTGTGTACTTAAGACATTTATTGGGATTGTAAATCTTCACTAAGCTCTCTTGAGTAGAAATAGAAACAAATTTTCATTTCGTGTCTACTTTGTCTTTCATTGCTATGAATATTTGCCTATATCAGCTTTTATTAATTATGAAAATAGGCATAGAATAATGTTATATATCTAAGCTAGATACAGAATTATGCATTCAATGCATAGAACAAAAACTTTAAGCAATGAGACAAAACCTTACTTAAGGCCAGCTAAGCTAAATGTCTCTATAGGTGTTTGGTCTATAATATGTTCTGTTTTTATAGAGCTAAAAAATCAGTTTTAGAAATTAAAGGACAAGATAATAATAAAAGCTGGAGATGTCTGTTTCTCTTATAATTACTTTCCCAGATCCAGTCTTTTCACCTCTAAATAGCTAAAGTTTATCTTTTTATAAACAACAATTTAGTATAAATATAAAGAATGGGTCCCTGCCAGGATATGCATAGTAAGTTAAAAATTCACTTAGAATTACATGGCCTTACTATATAAACATTACAGTGGTCTAGAGAAGTACAATTTGTTGATAGATTTTTAATTTTTGAGACAGGGTCTCGCTTTGTAGTTTACCTGGCCTTGAATTCACTGTAGCCCAGGTTGGACTTCAACTCCTAACAATTCTGCCTCAGCCTCCCCGGTGCTGGGATCACAGGCCTGCACCACCACACCCAGCTGTTAATAAATTTTGATGAAGCTATGGAGCAAATAAATCTTGGTGCCTCATTTCGAGGGGGATGTGTCATGCTTCCATCAGCTCTCTGGTCTGAGAATCTAGTGACTTACTGCTCACCCGCCCGACACCCTTGTCCCTTGCTGCTAAGTTGTAGTTAAGTTTTAACACTAGGCAGCAAGATTGTAATGAATGACCTGAATTTTAAGCAAGAGTACAAATCACTGTGAACACTCAGAGGGTTGACCTTCTGGTCTTTTCTCAGGTGATATCTGCCTTTCCCCCCAGATTTTCGGGAATGTTACCGATGCTACTCTGTCCCATGGAATACTGATTGTGATGTACAGCTCAGGACTGGTCAGGCTCTATAGCTTCCAAGCCATCACTGAACAGGTAGAGAAAATTGAAATTTGCTATATTATGAAGTTTGGATCTTTTTTTAAAATGAAATGTTTTAGGGAAAAGTGTGTGTAGTTTTCAAATTCAGAAAATTACAGAAAGCCAAAAGGCAAAGTAACCTTTAAAAGAGGGCGGGGAAGATTAAACAGAAAGACTTGAATAAAAACATTTTCTCTGTTTTATACATGTGAACTTTTTTTCTCCAGACAGCAAATAAATAGGTGCTAAAGCCACCGTTTTTGTTTTGTTTTGTTTTTAGTTCATGCAACAGAAACTTGAATTAGGGTGTGCATGCAGATGGGGTGGGACTGCTGGAACTGTAGGAGAGGCTCCCTTTGGCATCCCTTGTAATATTAAAATCACAGGTATGGCTCCTATATAGTACTCTTTCACCTTGAATAAGTGGTCAAAGTAATAATTACTAATTGTAATCACCCGAATATTTTTCTCTGTAGTTATAAACTGATTCATTTTACTTCTGTACAGCATAATCCTTGTTATTAAGTAAATGTCAACAAAATTCTTTTAGCTGCTGCTTGAACCAAAGGCCTGGGGATGCTGAGCCTTGCCTGACCTTTGGAAAGACTTTGCCTTTCTGATCTTTTATATCCTTATCTGCAGAATGAATTGCAACAAGTAGTGCCATCCTAACTCCCTTATAACTTAATATTTTATGTTTTGTGAGATATTTTACAATTTATGAAGGGTGTTTTCCAAGGAAAATATTATCATGCCATCTGAACATAGTACTAGAGTATAGTGAGGACTTCCCAGTATTCTTACAGATTGACAAAGCACAAAAAAGAGAATTCTATGTAGTAAATACGTTCATTGTTTGATTAGCTTATTGTATTCAGCAGTTTATTTAGAGGAATCAACCCACTATTTAAAAATTAATAGTATATGTTAAACCATGAACATCCAGGGTGCATCTCAGGAATTCAAGAATGGTTTAATGATTGCAAATAGACGCAAACATCACATGAGTTAATTAGAGAATATACACTTTATTATCCTAGTATCTTTTAATTCTTAGTTCTTTAAGAATCATTCTTAGTCACATTGAAGATGTTTCCTTCTATTTCCAACCAGTAAGCAACATACTTTTAGGTGAATCTCTGAAGGATTTTTTTTTCCATCTTTTTGACACAGGGTCTCAGTGTGTAGTTCAGGCTGGCCTTAAGCTCACTTTGTAGCCCAGGCTGGTCTTGAACTTGCAACAATACCCCTACCTCAGACTCCCAAGTGCTGGGATTACAGGCATGTGCCACCACTCCTGGCACTCTAAAGGTTTTTTAGCATAGACAGTCCTTGGTCTTCCTTGGCTTCTGACAATGTAGCTCTAATCTCTGCCTCTCTGTTCATGTGGCCTTCTTTCCATGTCATCAGGTCTTTTTCCTTAAAAGAATACTGTATCAGTTGTTGAATTCAGGGCCTAGCTTTATCTAGTACTACCTCTTCTTAACGTGTTTGTTATCTGAAAATACTCTAATACCAAGTGAAGTCACAGTCACAGGTCCTAGAGTCAGGACTTCAGCGTTCCACCCATAACAACGACCAAAGTCTAGTTGCATCATTATAGTTACGTATCCATACTTTTTGGCTCTTACACTAAACATCTGGAAGTAGAAAAATCTTCACTTCATTTTCATATATTTTTGTTGTGTATTTGTTTGTTTTGAGACAAGGCCCAGGCTGGCCTTGAACTCACTGTGTAACCCAGGTTGCCTTCAAACTCATAGCAATCCTGCCTCAGCTTCCCAAGTGCTGGGATGACAGGTGTGCGCCACCATACCCAGCTCATATTTTTTAATTTCATTGTTCTTTTTTGTTTTATATTTATTTCTTTTAGCTTACAGCAAACTTTCTCTTTTTTATTGTTGTTTACAGTGCTGGGACTTGAGCCCAGAACATGCTAGGTATGCCCTCTACCACACCTCAGCCCGTGCTGAATTTCTTGAATTCAATTAAAACTATCCTATAATGCATACACAATAGTCCTACACATTGAGTACCAGGGCTGCTACCAAAAATTAAAGCATTAGCCAGGCATGGTGGCACATGCCTGTAATCCCAGCACTCAGGAGGCTGAGGCAGGAGGATTGTTGTGACCAGCCTGGGCTACAAAGTGAGCTAAAGGCCAGCCTAAGCTGCATAGCAAGACCCTGTCTCAAAAAGGACAAAAAAAAAAAAAAAAAAAAAAAAATTAAAGCATAGACTGAAGATTCTCTTTTTTCCTCAGTATGCAGCCCAGTCAGTGTATACAGAATAATGTATTCAAAGGTAATTTGAGACCATTCTTCTGTAGGATTAGATTACTAATTTGATATATATGAGTCCATTAGTTTTAGTTTGTTTTCCCTTTTTTGGATTTCCTTTTTTCTTGATTTTGCTCATTTGTTTCTTTATTGGATTGAACATAGGTTCTTGGGCATAGTGGGCAAATGCCACTAGGCTACATGCCCAGCCCTTGATTTTATTCTTGCAGTTGCAAATGTATGTATAGTTGAAAGGTCAAAACTACATGAAAAGTTACACTCAGAAACTTTGCTTCCAAGCTGTCCTCTTCCACCCTTTCATTACTTTCCTCCCTCACCTCGCGTCTGCCCTCAAAAGTAATGATTGTTTTCTGTTTCTGGTTTATCTTTCTTTTTGCAAATACTTACTTTAAATATTGCCTCCTTTCCTACACCACGAATGTACTTTGTTCTGTACCTTGTATTTTTGCTTAACATCTATCTAAATTTTTAAACATTTATATATCTAAGTGTGCTTTAACATTTAGAAATTATAGAAAATTGTCATTTCCTTTTTTTTCCTATTTTTTGTTTCTTTTTTTCTGAGCCAAGGTCTCATTATGTAGTGCAGGCACTCATCCAAAACTTTTCTTACCTCATGGCATGAAATCACCTGCTCTCTGAGAACTTGTAGCCCTTTTTGAGAATAGCTTTGCCAGTCAAAGTTTGGGCCCTTGGAAGATTAATAGAGCCAATCACAGTTGTGAACAGAGACCTACTAAGTCTTTTTGTTGGACCCTGCGCTTGCTAGGCAGGTGCTTATTCCACTGAGCTATATCCCCAGCCCCCCTACTAAGTCTTTTAGGCCATTTTCAGCAACTGCTGGGAAAAGTATTTCTTTTTAAATACATGTATTTGCATTGATTTTTTTCTGTTTAGAATTTTTATTTCATATTCTCTAAAATATAACTAATTAAATTTTAATCCATTCCCCCAAATTAAAACTCTAATTATGTTTTTCCTATTTTATGATTCTTTTTCTTATCCACCATCAGTTGGTGTACTATCACATAGGAATTTATGATTTACTGACTCATGCCTTTACACATTTTTATATTGGCCTGTTCATATTTTTATTACTGAAAAGGACCTCTATATATTGGTGATGTTACCCTTTTCTTAAAAAGTTAAAAAACACTATAAATAATATACAGTCCTTATCAAGGCTTAACAAAACACACACTTCTATGTATAATATTTAACTCTTGTATGAATAGTCAGCCTAACACAAGCCACTTTACTAGAATGAAAAGATTACTCTGCAAAATTGGTAGTGGCCTCAACAAACAAGCTCTCTAATTAGAGAGGTAAACAGTCATAGGTTAGCCACTTGCCCAGTCAGACCATGTAGTGTTTCCATAGGTTGTCCAAAAGGAATTCCAGACTTCTAAAGTTGTAATACCTTTCACTTACACATTTAAGAGTAGATTACACTCTTTAAAATTGTGATCAAAGAGTAAGACTAAACAGCACCAACAGAATTCTCTTTTATGGTGTCTCTAAAAGAGACTGACTGAATCTATCTGAACCACCGTAAAGTTAATTTGTCTGATGATAATAGTAGCAATATTGACTACCCTTTAATAAAGTCTCTCTTGGGGCAGGGCCTTTCCTAAATGGTTACATTCATTATGACTAATGTTGCATTTACACTGGAAATCTTATGCAAGACAAATCTCGTAAAGTTTGCTGTATACCTGTTAACCTTGGGTATGGAAGATCTTCTCATATTTGAAGGAATTATTAGACTTAATTACCTGCTATGATTGTCATGGGAGTTGAAAATAGTAACTAGCTTAGAATCTTACAGATAGCAGGTGGTCAGTAAATGGCAGCTTTCATTAAGTGTATTTTGTCATTTTTCTTCCCCCATCATGAGCACCTTCATCTTTTATCTCTATTCATCTGCAGACCACACAGGCCCCAGAAAATAGATGTCTAGAAAGCTGCCTAACATTTGTTTCCTACTAGTTTTCTCTTTTCGTAGCAATAAACCTCTTCCTGATTGCATTTTATTTCCTTCAACTTAGTAATTTTTCACAGTGGGAGTTCATAGATGATGCATGCAGAAAGGTTGAATTTAGTTAATGAATGGTCCAAGGCCACTAGAACAGAGAAGCTAATAACTGCCTTCTGCTCATCTCTACAGGTTCGCCACCCTTGCTCTTTGAAGTATCATCCT
Source organism: Dinomys branickii (assembly GCA_004027595.1). NCBI lineage: Eukaryota > Metazoa > Chordata > Mammalia > Rodentia > Dinomyidae > Dinomys > Dinomys branickii. The sequence goes on from PVLD010011628.1 coordinate 55,074, forward strand.
TGGAGAATGCTTTTCAGATTGGAGGCCACCCTTGGCACTACATCATCACACCCAATAAGAAGAAACAGAAAGGAGTTTTCCATATTTGTGCCCTGAAGGATAATTCCTTGGTAAATCATTAATGATCAGACTTCTTAGTAGTAGATTTGTACCAGAAATTCCCTGTTCGATACTCTTCCAATAGTAATACATTCCTAAGAATTACTGTATTATTTGTTTATTTTAATAATTTGCAAGAATATAGAAAAATACCTATGTGTACCACACAAAATTTAAAACCATTCACATTTGAAAATTCTTAGGGCACCAGTAATGTTTTTTCTGCCTTACTAATCTCTTAAGGGATCCCACACAAAACTTCTCTCACCTCCACAGTGGGAATTATTGATGGAATATGTTTAGCTTGCCTCTGAAATCACTGTGGAATGTGTTGTTGGTTCTGCTCCTGCATAGTTTGATGCTGTGTGCTTTCCAGAGCAGAACCAGATGGAACTTTGGAGGTCACAGTATAGGTATTGGTGAGTTTTCAACTACAAGTGCTTATCAAAAAATGTGGTATGTGTTTAAGTAAAATATATTGTAGTAAAAGATCCACTGCCAGTAATACATCTCACAATACTTCCCCTTACTGCTAGCACAGTTTTCCCATCCTTGTTGGTACTTTCTGAAGGAGTTATGGAAGTCCTCGTTTGTTAGTCTTTTTATGACGTGTGATTAAAAAAATGCAGGGAATGCTGCTGCTGAGTGCCATCCAATGGAAAGGCAGATTTAAAAAACATCACACTGTGTCTTCATCCCCCTTATTCACCAAATCTAGCACTGTGCAGCTGCTAGCTCTTCCCCAAAGTCAGAATGACCATGAAAAGTACACATTCTGAGTGAATGCAGGGCACCGAGGCAGCCACAGCAGCACAACTAGAGATTCATGAAAAAAGGTCTTCCAGAGCTGCTTCAGAAGTTGGCAAGAACAGCAGGGTAAGTATTTGATGTGTGGGGAATATTTTGAGGTGGATTAGTGGCAATGTATCTTTTACTGTAATATATATGTTAGAATTTAAACATTTACCTTATTTTCTTCAATCATGTATTTATAGCAGAGAAATAATACATGGTAAAATGGTAGCTATTTCCTCCTCTAGAATTCACATTTCTTTTAAAACATGCTTAGGTATCGACTTGCCATTTAACAAACATTTGTCCAGAGCCCACTATATGCCAGACATAGCTGGGGGTACATTTTCTTCGCTAAAGTTGCTTATACTCTCAGGAGAAAGCAAACATGTGGTTCTAGTTTTGTTTTATATTGCTAATTTAATTTAGTGTTTTGTTTTGTTTTTGCACTAAGGTCTTGCAGTGAAATTCAGGCTGGCCTTGAACTCACTATTTTAGCCCAGCCTGACCTCAAACTCATGGTAATTCCCCTGTCTTGGCCTTTGGAGTGGTGGGATTACAGGTGTACACCACCCTGCCTGGCTAATGTTGCTTTTTTTTTTTTTTTTTTTTTTTTTTGTGGTACCAGAGATCGAACTCAGGACCTTGCACTTGCCAGGCGGTGCTTATTCCTCTGAACTATATCCCCAGCCCCTAATGATGCTTTTTCAAAGGCTGACTCACATATTCCACATTGATCTTCCAGGACCAAGTGCAGTCAGTCACTTTTGGCTCCAATGCCTTTTAGGCTCACAGGTTCCTTTTCACTATATTGAAGCTGAGTAGTTTTGTCTTTTCCCTTTGATGTCATGGCCACTGGGCAAACTATGCCTGGTGCATCCTACGTTACTTTTGTGGCATCATTGTTTCCTTTTATCTTCCTTTATTTATCTTATCTCAGCTTCTGTTTGGCAGCTGTTGCCAGCTTCTTTGTAATCTTTTGTATAAGACCCTCTGCAGTCTCTTTCCTGAATTGATTATTCACTTCCCAATCAGGATGTCCTTCAGCCACCAGAACCTGCCACATCTTTTCACTTAATTTGTGCATCTGGTCATACCCTACACAATCTGCATTCCAGGCATTGAACACATACTCTTTCTGTAAGAACTGATAACACATGTTCTTTCATATATATCTGTATGTATACACTATGTATGTATGTGTATGTGTATATGCACATAAATAATGGCCTTTAACGTCTATGTCAAGCATACCTATCATGCATTCTCCTATAATAACCAATTATAACATTCATAAATAATTGCCAAATTCCAGAGGTTTTTAATCTTTCTGTTGGAAAGTTTTATTGCAGTGACATCGCCTTGATGATGCCTATGCCTGTTACCTTACTACCCATTAGAAAAGTTGATAACCCCAAAACATAAACAGCCAAATTTAAGATGGCAGAAAATGTCCTGCAGTATTTCACTAAAATAGTATTTCACTAAATCTAGCATTTGAGCAAATAATTAAAAACTCTAGGAGCTGGTAATAAAGCTCCTGCTATCTAACACAGAGATAATCTTGTATGTTATACTTACATAATAGAGAGAACACACTGCTAAGGAAAGTGTGTATAAACAAAAGGGTATGTGGAGCTGATACCATCACAGACATGTTTATTTTAATTGTTGGAACCGAGATGTTTAAATGCATTCATTGTCTTGTGTGGAATGTGAAATAATATAACCGTTTCTATTAGAAATAGTATACTTGTAAAAAGTAATGAAAAATTGAAAGTCATTCACTAATTTGATTCATAAAATGTGTTAAATTTCAAAAATTTAAAGTGCTTTGGTGTACAAAGCACTTACAACATGTCCCTAGCCTATACCTCCGGCCTCGTGCCTATGCATTATACTTCTCAATTTAATTTTAATTATTACTTATGTTTATGTTTATACATGTTTATACATGGATTAAACTGCTGTGCTTCTGTTCTGTGCTTTCTGTGCTGTTTCTTACTATTTTGTGTTTATCTGTTATGACTTGGGTTAAGCTTTTCTTACTTCTGAAATTCTGTTCATCGGGATAGATTTCTTGATAATACCCTGTTTAGGCCCAATTGCTTCATTGTCTATACTGCATTATTATTTTCTATTTATGTCTCTGATTTCCCCCTTAGCTATAAACATCTTGATGTTTAATTCATGTCAGGTACAAATGCTTAGTATGATACCTAGAACATTGTAGCCTATCAATATATGCTAATGAAATTAATAAACTCCCAATGTTTCAAAGCTTTTATGAATATCTAATAGAAAAAATGGTATCATTTCACTTTACATTAGAGAAATTAAATTAAATGACCCCAATAAAGCCAGTGAAGTTCCGTATCCATCCTAGTTTTAGTTTCCAGCATTCCCATGTACATATAAGGTGGAACATTTGGTGCACATGTGATCACATACAAGGGTTTTCTCTTCACTTCAATGTCTAAATATAGGACAGTGAAGTAAATTTCATTTTTCCAAAATGCTGTGCAATACTAGACCATTTTCTCAGATATGAGAGCGAGGTTTGTTTGTTCTGTTTTCCTTTTTCGAGACAGGATCTTGCTATGTTGCCCCTGCTGGTCTCCAGCTTTAGGGCTCAAGTAATCTTCCCGCCATAGCCTGCTGAGTATTGGTACTCTGGGCATGCACCACCCTGCATGGCTAGGTGTAAGAGTTTAACATTTTCCTTATCCAAGATTGTGTGACCCGTGTCCGAGATTGTAGGTTTGGTTACGTGTTTCTTTGTATTACCCACTGTTCTGACAGGGAGTGGGTGGGACGGGAAGGGAGGAGGAAGCCGTGGGGAGCTGCATGTACAGAAGCGGGGCAGAGTAATATAATGGAGCGTCCCTGGACTTTGGAGTCAGATCTTCTGTTCAGTAGGTGCAAAACATTGGACAAATGACTTATTTTCTTTGTGTATCAGTTTCCTTAGCCATAAAGTAAGGTTAATCTCTGCTTTGGAATTGATTAAGATCAAATGAATCAGTGACCATAAAGGATCAAGTATAGTCCATGACACAGTTTGTGCTGTCAAATATGATAACTGCTTATTATTTGTATTATATAACCTATGGTACAGAATAAATCTATGAAATTTCTAAATTTGAATGCTTTTACTTTCTCAAATTTGAGCGTCATAATTGAGCCCTCCTGTACATCCCACTTCAACTGGTTAGTAATTTCTGTGCTTTCCTGTGGTTTTGCGTTATGATGCATTCCTGATGTTATATTTGAAAAAAAATATTTCATTTTCCCCTACTCTTTATCTTAATATTTCTCTTCCAACTTTAGGCAAAAAATGGGATCCAAGAAATGGACTGTTGTTCATTGGAATCTGACTGGATCTATTTCCACCCTGATGCTTCTGGTAGAATAATACACGTTGGCCCAAACCAAATCAAGTGAGTAATCTCAGTAGTGCTTCAAAGCTGAAGCAGCTTTCGGTAGCATTAATTGCCTTCATTTTTGCCAGTTGGCTATTGAGCCAATTATGGAAATAATTATTGTAGAGCACTCCCTACTCATCGTACTCTTTGTAGGTACGATATGTGCGCGTGTTCTTTGACGGATGATGGAGGAGTGAAAGGGAATTACAGAAAAACCCTTCCTTATCGGGTCCTCCTTCTCTAGGATTATTAAGAAAGGAGATGGTTTGTCTTTCTCCTGAAAGTCAGCCTTAACACAGAATATGCAGTGGATTGATTTTCGTTTACTTTGCTTGCTTTTGAGACCTACATATCTCCTGCCAGATGATCTTTTGTTCCTTGAAATGTTTGTCATTTGGTTTCCCTAACATCACAGTTCTCCTGTTTTCTTCTCTCTTTTATCTGTCTTTTTTAGTACTCTTTCATGTTCTTCCTGCTCTTCATAGGCTTTCTAAATGTTGGACGTCCTAAGTGAGGGATGGTGAACCTTTTAGAGCTTTCAGGAACAATAAACAGCTCGCTGCAGTGCATGTGCCATAGGTTCAACACCACTGTCCTAAGCACTTAGACCTTCTTTTCTTCTTACTCAGTATTCTGTTTATTTACTTGGCTTCCAAATCTGTGTACAGCAAAAATTGCAGTATTTATGTGTTAGCCTAAACCTCATCTAAACTCAGGCCAGAAATCTGGAACCGTTCTTGATATCTTACTTTCTTATGTCTTAATCAGTATGGGTTTGTTTGTTCTTTTTTTTTTTTTTGGTTGTGGTGGAGGATTGAACCCAGGTTCTTTGCACTGATCCGCATCCCAGCCCCTTTTTTACTTTTCATTTTGAAACAGATTCTCACTAAGTTTCCCAGATAAGACTCAAGCTTGCAATCCTTCTGCCTCAGCCTTCCAGAGTACTGGGATTATAGCCATGTGCCACCACACCCAGCATCCCCTGCCCTTCACATAAAACTATGTGTCCTATCAATACAGTTTATTCTACTTCTAAATATTTAAGCCTTTGTATTTCTGCTCCTGGCCACTGTCCTCATTTTGGTCATACTGCTGTCATCACTAGCCTAGGCCATAATAATAGCTTACTTAAAGGGTTTCCGGAATCCGCTCTTGCTCTCTCTCATTTCAGCAGTGAATATGATTTTTAATAGCATGAAAAACCATGAAAAGTAAGTGAATTTTGCTTTAACCTTATTTGTGTCTTGTTTTTGCTCTCAAGGTAAAGACCTACAGAGTTAGCAGTCTGAAAGACCTTCCTAACAGTTTATTCAAACATGCTGTCCTTTCAGACAGTCGAGGACCTGTTCCCTCTAGAGTTTATCTTCCCTGTTTTCCTGTCTAATTTCTACATAGAGTTTATAGTCAATTTCCTAGAGACTTTCTTTAATACTCTTGTTAGGTTTACATGCCTACCATATTTTTAATACACCCGCAGTGTAATTTTGCCCTGTAGCACATAGAGCAGTTTTAATTAATTGACCGTAATGACAGGGAGAGTATGTTTTGCTGACTCTTGTACCCTAAGACTGAGCACAGTGCTTCACACCAAACAGATGCTCAGTAAGTATTTGTTGAATAAGAAGAGTAATATCTGCTTTACTTTTTGTGTTTCTTAATAATCAGTTTACCTCTCTTCATCTGTTATAAGAAGGATGAACGTACTTAATGAAATAAGTTTGTTACCTTTTACAAAATGTCTTAAACTAAGGTTCAGCTTTAGTAAACCTTACTTACAATGTTTATTACCACCCAACTTTTTAATATTTGTTACCACCCACATTAATTGGATTTTAAGAAAATAAGGTCCACAAAGAGTACATGTCCTTTTGCCAGATTTTAAAAGATAGGCACTTTTAAACATTGCAGTGATTAAAATAAGTGGTTGAGTAATTTAAATTTGATGTATTTGTCTCTGGCAACTCTGAGGCATCTAGCTATCCCTGGCCACAGTACCAGTTTCTGTTTTGTCTTTTCTTTTTTTTTTTTTTTTCCTTTTCTCTTTCTCATCTCTTTCCTCCCCTTCCCTGCCCTCCCCACCTCTTCACTTCTCCTCTTGTTTTTGGCAGCAGTGGGCATTGAGACAGTCTTCCTAAGTTGCCCAGGCTGTCCTCAAACTTGCAGTCCCACCTGGGCCTCTTGAGTAGCTAAGATTACCAGAGTGCACCACTGTGCATAGCTATCCTGCCTGTTCTTTTTGCATGCGTGTGGGGCCTCAGACTTTGGGAACATTGTGCTTTGGAAGCTTGTCAGTGATGTGAACACATCTGTGTAGGTGGTGAGCAAATTCTTTTATTTTCTCTTGCTTAATAAAGCTTGACACATGAAGACATTTGCACTCATACAACCTAAAACTTCAATTATAACTGTTCCTAAGAGAAAACAAATACATGGTCAATACAGCTTTTAAATACTACTCTATCATGAAAATTCTTAGTTTACATTGAGTTGCTGCTCCAATCTCTCTTGGAGTTAACTCTAGGTATTGTTTGTACACATCTCATTCTGTCTTTAGGAATAAGGATGCAGACACCAGCCATAATGCCATGTTAAGGACCTGTTATGGGGCAGAGAGATGGGTTCTTCAGCGCAGTTTTCATGACGCCCATTGGGAAGGTGAAAGCTGGGCAAGGGGCCTCACTGCCTACTTCACTTCCACTTGTCACAGTTGCTATGTTTTTCTTTTTTAACAAAATCTCTTGTGTTTGCAGACATTTAATGATCAGGCATTGGTTTCACAGACAAATCAGAAAGTGTTATTGTAATTTTCATTGTTCAGCTTAATTTTAGCAGTTCAACTATGGCACTTCAATAATGTTTTGAGGTCTTAGATTCTTAGAATTCTTTTCTTCTTTTCAGAATTTTAAAGCTAAATGAAATAGAAAATAATAGTTCTCAGCATCAGATCTCTGAAGATTTTGTAATTTTGGCCAATAGGGAGAACAAAGTAAGTCAGAAATACTTTTAAATCCTGTGTATATAACTGTCTTTATGTGTAAACATGTAATATGCAAATGTGTTTGTCTTTGAATATGGCTGCCAACAGCAGCACAAGTCTATGAAACTATCCACATTATCCACCTAGGCACCCAGTTTTTAATTGATGAATTTGCAACTTTGGTTCTAATTATTTGTATAAGCATAGAGTTACTTGGGTATATGTGAAAGCATATATCATACTTTAACTCCAAATGATACTTTATTGTATAAGTTAACATACAGATGATTAAGGAGGGAAGTTTCTAAAAGGAGATCCTGTTTATTTTCTGTTCTGTACTAAGACAAAAACATTAGAAAGACAAATGAAGCAGAAAACCTGTAGACTTTTAATTGGTTATTTTTTCCATATTCTGGTTTTTTTTTATCTGATTAAATCTCTCACCATAGTAAAATATTTTTACTAACCGAAAGATCAGAAATTGGATTCAGAATTTTCTTGGTTGAGGAAAGAATTGTGGGTGTTGGAGAAGGTCTGACTAGTTTTACCAAATTTATTAATACAGTGTTGTCTTTGACTACATGTGATAGAACTTACATCTTTTGTTTCTCTCCATATGATAGAAAGAAAACTTAATCACTGTTACAGCTTCTGGACGGGTGGTGAAAAAAAGTTTTAATCTCCTGGATGATGACCCAGAACAAGAGGTACTACTTTGGCCAAACCTAACAAACCAAATCCATGTGTGTTTGCACTGTGAATTTCAGATCAGTGTACCCCAGATCCTGTGGTAGATGGGGAAGTGGGTTCCTTACAGGCTGAATGGGAGGGTTCTATATGCTGTTTTCACCAGAGCAGTCCCACCACCCTTTTGTTATTGGAATTGTGCTTAAGGTTTTGTTTGCAGAAAGGTTCATAAGGCCAAAATAACTTGAGAACATGATTAATTTAGTGTTTTGCTAATGTGTGTGTTTTCTACGGAAATCACTTACTGGAAAATTCTTGAGTTATGATTTTATGCCTTTGCCTGATTTTCGTATTTCCTGCATGTGGACATGTCTGTCCACGGCCTCTAGGGATAGGGTTCAGCGAATCAGTTTGGCCTTTGTCCTTTACTTGCCATTGCCAGCCGCTAAACTACTCCAGTTTTATCCCTTTCCCTTAAAAGGCACTGGGAGTATTATGAAAGCAACACTAATCATGCTTCAAATATATAACCAATGCATAATTTCTAAATCCACTGAAACCTTATAACTATACTGTTTGTGTAGTCATATTTATGTGAGAATTTTAAAGCAGCTTTCTTAGGTTGATGTGGCCCAATATGTGTAAAAAGGAAAAAAGTTATTCTCTGGGTTCATAGAAACCTATCAGGAACAAAGTAGAAAGCTCCCTATCCTGTGTATAAAAACATATTTAAGCCAAGCATGGTGACACATGCCTGTAATCCTAGCACTTGGGAGGCTGAAGCAGGAGGATCACCGCAAGTTCAAGCCCTGCCTGGGCTACATAGTGAATTTAAGGCCAGCCAGAAATATGATGAGACCCTGTCTCAAAATACCAAAAAAAAAAAAAAAGAAAGAAAGGAAATCATAATTTTTAAAAGAGCATATTCAAGAAAAATATACTAAAATTGCCAAAAAGTAGCATGAAAAAGTAGTAAGCGAGAGGTGGCAATAAAAAGAGAGATGCTCTGTATCATGAGATTAGGAAAGTAAACCTTTCACTCCAAAGGAAAAATTGAAAATGATTCTTATTATTTTTTTTCTTTTTTTTTTTTAATTTTATTTTAAAGACAAAAGAATGGAGACATATGAACCAGAAAAGCCATAAACAATACAGAAAATACAAAGTTATACAGAATATAGTAGGGAATTAGAACTGGATGTTGTATTACATAGTTATCTTCACATTAGTTAACACAAAAACATTAAAGGAAATA
>PVLD010011629.1:0-48131 GCA_004027595.1 Dinomys branickii
CTTTTTTTGATAAGGTTGGCTAGGGGTTTATCAATTTTATTTACTCTTTCGAAGAACCAACTCTTTGATTCACTAATTTTTTGTAGAGTTTTCTTCATCTCTATTGCATTAATTTCTGCCCTGAGTTTTATAATCTCCTCCCTTCTTTGGGCTCTTGGTTTGGTTTGTTGCTCTTTTTCTAAGAGTTTGAGGTGTATCATTAGGTTATCTATTTGCTCTCTTTCTATTTTCTTTGTATATGATTTCATTGCTATAAATTTTCCTCTGAGGTACATTCACCTGAGATCTGGGCTTTAAAGCGTGAGCTCAATCCCAGCACTTGGGAAGCTGAGGCAGGAGGATCATTGTGAGTTCAAGACCAGCCTGGGCTACAAATTGAGCTCAAGGCCAGCCTGAACTGCATAGTGAGACCCTGTCTCAAAAAGACCAAATAAAATAATAATAAAGTATGAGCTCACACACCTGGAAGACACGCTAACAGTCTATTGGGGCTTATGAACAGAAACCGGAACTCAACTGTGGCCTCCCAATCTGTCAGGTGAAAAAGCCAGAACTTCTCTTACACACAAGAAGTTTTTCTTCTTAAAGCACAGTTAATGGACCAACAGCAGCAGGAAGCTCTTTATAAGTGTACTCTCAAGCATCAAAGCAATACTCTCCAGATCCATGTGCATACGAAACCAAGAATTCTTGCTACAGATCAGTGGTGGTGAGCCTGTGGCATATGTGCTGCAGCCTGTTATCTCTGAAAGCTCTGAAAGATTTGCTGTCACTGCTATAGATCAGTGACTCTCAACGTCAGCCATGCAATGACCTGCCTGGAGAGCTCCAACCATCACTGTGTTTGCCTCTGGCTCAGAGATGGACTTTCTCGTCTGGGGTATAGTCAGATCATTAGGAGTTTTCCACGCTCCTCAGGGGTCTCCAACATCCACCCCTCAAGAACAAGAGATAGGATATCCCAGCTGAAGGTCTGCTCTCCCTGCCCATAGGTCTCTGCCAGCTCCCCACAAAAAGGCCAGAAATTCTACTTCTAGGGCCAAATACCTCATTCATTCCACAGAATCCCACTTCACCTCCAACCAGGGGATCTGACAGTGGAAGAGAACACCAGAATTAGGTCAAAATGTTTGAAATATTCTCCTTAGGCACAAAAATATAAGAGGCATCAAAAAACTCCATAGTCAAGATGATATTTTAATGCAGTATTTTAAAAAATCCAAGTTAATGCCAAAAATCTATAATAAATAAAATACCAAAGTTTTAAATGAAGATCTAACAATGTATCAATAAGCCTGTATGCACAAGCTTTTACTTATTTTTATGGTATTTTCCAGAACAAACTCATCAATAATATTTACAAAATTATTTGTGTGCTTATTTTCACAAAAGAAAATTGCCTTGTTTGGTAAGGTCTTCTGACCAAATGATACTCTCAAGTAAGTTTTAATTAATGGTACACAGAAATTTTTTATTGTATGACATTATGACTATGTAAAACAGAATTTTTTCAAGTCCACTTCAAAATATGGATAAGTCTGCACTAAGCAAGATTTATGAATCAGTTTTAGAAGATCAAACACAATGCTGATTCTATATTACAAGTTACAGCCTGCATGTCACATAGGACTACTGCAGATGAGACTGCTACAGGACCGTAACTGTCCATATTCAAAAGCCAGGCCACTGTGTCCGCTCTTGCACAGGTGGCTGCCCGCGTGCTGCAGGATGCACTTCTTTTCCCACTTTTACTTGGCCCAAATTCCCTCTGCAGAGCCCGTTTCTTTTCGTACCTTTAAGAAAACTTTGCTACTGTTGAAAAGCATATGTACAGGATTATATATAGCTATGTATATGTATTTGATTATGTATATGTATGATTTTGTGTATGTACATATACATATACAGGCCACTCTCTGCTACTTTTTGTAAATGAGATATATCTACACATAGCAAGACTTCTCCACACAAAATTTCAAAATCTAAAACTACTTCAGTTAATTTTTCTGTCTCCTTGTCAGTGTGAAATGAGTATGCTGAGGTGATCCAAATGACACACCCTTCCAAGCACATCCACATCCTCATGTTAGGACCTGAGAAGATGTCACCTCAGGTGGTCAGAGACTTCTGTCATGTGGGCAAATCAGCCAACACCACCATTTCTCTGACTACTCACACCACTACCCTCAGATACCAGCAGGGCACTCTCTACTTGTAGGAACTTGTACCATGTAAGTGGGGCAGTTTCCTTCCTGTGTTCATGTTGGCAAGGCCCCTCCTGCCGTGTGACGTGAAGTGTCTGTGTGCTCTCAGAACTAGCCTGTGAACACCCTCAGCAACCTGCCACTCTGCCTACCACAGGCAATGGCTCCATCTTCTACAAGACCTGAGTGCTCTGCTCTCCCTCTGGGTCCTGCAGAGCCATCTCTGCCAGGGTCCTTGCACAAACCCTCACCAGCTAACCTTCCTGCATATGACAACTGTTTCCCAGCCAGACTCTGGCCAACCCAGAGGCTACTGACTGCCTCTCCCTGAGGAAAGGCCTCCTCAGCAAGGAGTTAGTCAATTCCTCACCAAATGAAGAAGGTCCTTATGCTGCCTCCCCTCCTATTACAGACCAAGCCCAGTGTTGCTGTGCAGTTTAAATGCTCCCTTCCACAGAGAACAACATGAACAAGCCGCTCAAGAAGGACTCAAGGCTGGGGCTGCAGCTCACTAGGGTGCTTGCCTAGCATGTGTGAGGCCCTGAGTTCCAGCCCCATGACTGCTGAGGGAAAACCAATGCAATTAGCCAAAAGAAATATGAAAAGCCAGTAAACTCTGCAGTATTTAAAAACATACACATCAAAACAATTAGATACTAGTTCAAAAGAGTGAAGATTTCACGGAAGAAAGGAAAAAGGGTGGGGAAAAGCCATACTCAAAGACTTTACCATACTGACTTAATGACCTATAAAACACTGTAATAGCTTCCCGCTGCTGTCAGGTAGTAAAACTCTTTAGCACGATATTCACTAATGCATTCACTGACCCAAACATTTACTGAGAGCTTATCAGGTATCACTGAGGACACCACATTATCACCCTTATCTCACACTCAGAACAAATGAAAGACAAACAGCACACAGATACACTATGTGTGTGGCAGATGGTCGCTGAGAAGTGGGCAGGGAGCTGGCTGGGGTTGGGCAGGCTCCTGGCTAATGCCAGAGGTGGACACAGTCCCGGCTGGCAGAGGGAAGCATGAGGAGCTGTGCTGAGGACAAAGACTGGCCAGCAGAGCGCAGGGCACAGATCAAGCCAGCAAAAGCGAGGGGCAAACAGCAAAAACACAGCATCAGGAGATACAGGCAAGGAATGCTACAGTGGGGCAAGGGTCCTCCAGGTCACCATGTGGGCCTGACTCAGAGTGGAATGACTCGAATGACCTTTTAGAAGCATCATTCTGACCCTATATTGGGAACAGAAGGGTCTTTCTTTCTTTGGAAAGAAAGCATGGCAGACCCATAAAGAAATACACATTTTTTTTCACAATCTGGCCCATCCAGCGTCAATTACTTCCAACAGCCATTTATAGACTATACTGCCGTGGGATAAACTACAGCTGTTTGTCAATTAAGAAATGAGAAACGTTCCCGAGGACCGTGTCACCAGTGGACCTTGGTGTTGTCCAAATATCACCGTGCACGCTTCCTGGAACCTGCCCAGTACCAGGCAGTGATCACCTAAGACAGCCTCTCAGGAGACACGGCTGAAAAAAAAAAAAAAAAAAAAAAAAAAAAAGGAGACACGGCTGCTGCCCACACAAGCTCAGCTCCCCACTGCACCACAACCTGGCACCTGCCCGAGTCACAGCTCAGTCTGTGCATTCTGACATCTCTATGTATTTTTCTGTTAGCATAGAAATGGCATTTATAACATTGCTGTGCCTCAGAAATCACATTTCAGTGATCACAGCACACAAAGTTAATTTGCATAGGCTCTTGTGATTGGGATGAAAATTCTTATTTCTTTTTGTGTTTTAAACACTTCTTCACAGCAAATTTTAATAATGAAGCAACTAAAAATACAGGGATTTAAGGTTTTATCCCATTGTCCCTTTGGCCAATTTCTGTTGATGGAGGGCTATGTTCAGAGGGAGTAACTGCAGAGGATACATTGTATCTGATGTTCTTTATCTGTTTCAATTTATTTTTTTTCGGTTTTTTATTTTTATTAGTTTATAATGCAGTACATATGGATTGCACCCCTTGTGGGAGTTAGTACATGGACATAAGACACCGCAGTGCTTTTTCCACCCCGCTTCCCTTCACCACCCCCATCTCTTGGTCCCTCCCCCCACCGCCCCCATCACTTACCTTCTCCTCCATCTTTATTTGGAATTTGAGTTTCTCTATGTTACATTTAAATCTGTGTGTCTGATTTATTTCACTTAACATTATCTTAAGGGACAACGTTTTCCTGTAAATGATTTGAATCTATCCTTCATGCCAGAATAGTATGACATTATATGTGAACACATCTTCTTCATCCATTGTTCTGTTGATGCACATTCAGTCTACAGTACTTCTAAGATTTAACTATCATGCATTGTGCTACTACATACATGGGTATGCATGTGTCACTGTAACACGGTATCTTTAACTCCTTTGGGAAAATATCTAGAAGAGGAACATCTAGATCAAACAGAATTTCTAGATTTAGTTTTTTTTAGGAATTTCCACACTGATTTCCATAGGGTTGTGCTAATTTATACTCCCACCAACAATGCAGAAGACTTCCTTTTTCGCCGCAGCCTAACAATTCTTATTCTTTGATTTCTGGATGCTGGCCATTCTTCCTAGAGTAAGATGGCCTCTCAATGTTGTTTAAATTTGCAATTCTTTAATGGCCAATGATGTTAAATATTTATGAGTATTTACTGGCCATTTGTACTACTTCTTCTGAGAAGTGTCTATTCATTTCAGCTGCCCATGTTTTGACTGGGTTTTTTAATCTTTTAGTTCTTTACATATTCTAGATAGCAGTCCTCTGTCCAAGAAATAGCTGGCAAATTTTTTCCTCATTATCTCTTCATTCTATCATCTCCTTTGCTGTGCAGTTTTTAAAATCTGCTATGATACCTTTTGTGGGTTTTTTGTATTATTTCTTGTGCCACTAGGTTCTGTTTAGAAAGCCCTTGCCTATGCCTGTTTCTTCAAGAGTTTTACCCACTTTATCTTTCAGCAGGTTAAGTGTTTCAGTTCTAACATTTAAATCTTTAATGCATTTTGATTTTAGGTTAGTACATGGTGAGCTACATGGATCTAGATTCAGTCTTTACATGTAGACAGCCAGCTTTCCCAGAACCATTTATTAAAGAGGCTATCTTTCTTCCAGAGTATTTTTTTTTGGACCCTTTGTCAAAAAGCAGGTGGTTCAATGTGTCTCAGGTTGTTTCTGAATCCTCTCTCCTGTTCCTCTGATCCTCATGTCTGTTTTTGTACCAGTACCATGCTGGCACTGAAGCCTTATAGCATATAACTTGGAAGTCCAGGATTGTGACGCCTCCTGCTTTGCTCCTATAGCCCAGGACTACTGATCAATTTATACAATGTTTAAATAAATTACAGAATTATAATATTGTATATAACTTGACAAATACAAGTGTAAAGGCAAATGCAACGGGGGCTGATAAAAGCTCAGTCACCAGAGCGAGACAGCCAGCTCCATCCCTGATTCTGCCATCACTCCCTGACCACAGCAGAGCAAGCGGTCCTGTCTCTTTGCACCCCAAGTCCTGTAGCTGAAGTGTGAGTGATATTGCTTAAGTTACTGTGTGTTCAGCAATTAGAAGAGTGTCTGACACACAACAATCACTAGGTAAGAGCTTGCTATTTTATTATCAAGGCTAAAGCCTGTGGATTCCAAAGGCCTGGCAATCACTTTTTAGAAGTATCCGTCTTCTGGGGTACACAGTCAGTGAACCAAGACAGCCAGAGGAGAAGAGGCACATAAGTTGGTGCCACCGGCCAATGTAGCAGCTACCACATCTGACTACATGTCCATCCTTATTACATCCCCAATGATGGGCACCTTTAGGGAAGGGCTATTTCTATTCACTTGTAATACTCTTAGCACCTGGTACAATGTACACATTTATCCTCTCCTGTACCACAGTTTATACACTGTAGGTTCTCAACAAAAATTACAGATTGAATAAACTGATAAGTTAATGAATGGAAACAAGTGACATGCTGGATTCCTCCTACTCTAAAAGCTTAAGTTTTAGTAATGGTGCCAAATGCTACCTCGCCCTGACTCATGACCGCAGACCTCAGTTCTCCCTTCTGTAGCCAGACACCCTTAACGATTACTACCTGAGTACTTACTGAATGAATGGTTCCTGCCAATCTAGCATCACTGGGCAGAGATGTTCAGAAGTTTGTTCTAGGCACCACAACAACTATGTCTTCAGTTTTCTGGGTGGAATTTTTTAAAAATCTTAACATGAAAATAGGAATAGTTTGATATACCTGCCTTCATGAATACACTACTAAACATAAATTTCTTCCAGATGACTGAGGGTCACATTTACAGTTCATTATTGTTAACACCTATTCAGGTCTAATGACTGCCAGTACTCTTTGTTCTAATAAATCCCAAACTTGTACTGGTACCTCAAGTGGAACCATAGCAACTTATTTCCAGTTGCCTGTAAAACAGCTATCAAACCCATGCTCAGGGATCTGGAATCACATTCACCTTGCACTCAATGTGTTCCAAATTTAAGTCACTGGGTTCCTCACAATGTCTTATGTGCCCATAGAAGCACCATCACATGCTGGAACCCCCAGCCTCACCTCTTCGAGCCCATGCCCTATTCATGCTCACGCAGCTACCAAGTCCCACTCTCCCTCAGGTCTGCTCCCTGTGGCTATCTGCCTTAAGCAGATTCCCTTCCATCTCATGTTGCCAGGACATACCAACTATACTCCAGCCTGCAGTTTCATCACTTTATTTCCTCACCCCAAAACCTGCAGTGATCCCCACATCTATTTACCTACTTACAAAATAAAATTCAAATCTCTGCCATGTCTGCTATGGGAAAAAAAGAAAAGCTGTCCATTTCTCAGGATTACCAAAAATCTGATTTTTTAAATGGGCCTCCTGCATGCCAGGCAAGTGCTCTACCACCAGGTCACAAACCCATCCCACTACAAATCCAATTTGAGAAATGAGAAAGCATGTGACAGCTTCTGGCTATACTGACTCACATTTAGTGGAGGAAGTAACTAGGAGAACTGCCACTGTGGCTTCCAAGACAAAGAAAGAATGAGCAAAAATAATGGGAACTTGACAGAAAGCCATCATGACACATCTTAGCAATCGAAGACTGGAGATACATGTGAGGCTTTCTCTGTATTTTGCATTTGGTTTCTTTGGTGTTTTTTGTTTGTTTTTTGTCTTTTTGAGACAGGGTCTTGCTATGCAGTTCAGGTTGGCCTTGAGCTCATTTATGTAGCCCAGGCTGGTCTCAAACTCTAAACAAACCTCCTGCCTCAGCCTCCTGAGTGCTAGGATTACGGGTGTTTGTCACCACACCCAGCCTTTTTGTACTTTGCATTTTAAGACATGAAGCTCTGAACATCAAAGTGGCTCAGGACAGCCTGGAGGCTCAAGAGACCTTAGAGGTTCCTGGCTGCAACCACATATATAAACTGGTAAGGACAGTCTGATGACTGCAGTGGGTCCACGCTGCCTGAAAAGAAGTGTATCCTGCAGAAGTTCAGCGTGTAACCATATTTGGAATAAGATTGTCACAGACACAATTAAAGATAGTATCACATGAGATTACAGCAAATGCCAAATCTAACAAGTGGTATCCTCCCAACAGGAGAAGACATGCTCAAAGGGAAAGGGCCAGGTAAGACACAGGCCACCATTAGTGACGCAGCCTCTAGTGTTTCAGAGACAGCAGTCTCAACAACATCTTGATTACAAATTATATGTGCACAGAACAGGTGCAAATCTTAAGCAAAACCTTCAAAACTGAAAGGAAAAAACACAGAAATACACAATTATAGCTGGAGACTTGAATACCCCTCTAGATACCTGACAAAATAATTAAGAAACTGGCAAAGATACACAAGAACTCACCACCATCAATCCAAACAGGACCCAACTCACAGGACCCTGGACTCAAGAACAACAAAATGCACATTCTCTCCAAGTGGTTCATGCAATTTATACTAAGATAGTCTATATGTAGAACAAAACCGACCCATGTAAAAGGATAAATCGTACAATGTTCCCTTACCACAAGGACTCAAACTAGTTATCAGACTACAGGAAAATGTGCAAACACTTGAGATCTAAGTAACACACTTCTAAATGGTCCACAGGTCAAATACCAATTCCTAACGGAAATTAAAATACATGTTGAACTGAATGAAAATGGAAATTCTGCATATAAATGTTAAAGAAGTATTGAGAGAGAAATTTATACAGCATTGACTGCACACATTGAAAAATAAGAAAAGTTTTAAAAAGGAAAACCCCAAAGCAAGCAGAATGAAGGAAACAATAATGATAAGGGCAAAAATCAACAAAAATGAAAACAAGAGACAAAAGCTCAGCCAGGAGCGGTGGGGCCCACCTGTAATCCCAGCACTCAGGAGGCTGAGGCAGGAGGATCATTGCAAGTTCAAGCCAGCCTTGGCTCAAGGCCAGCCTAGACTACATAGTGAGACCCTGTCTCAAAAAAAAAAAAGAGAGGGAGACAAAAGCTTTTGCTTTAAAAATGAAAAAAAGCAAAGACATCCAATTTCACCATTCTAATTCAACACCATCCTGCCCAGTGGGATAAAATAGTAAAATCGCAGCAAGGGACACAGGCCCGTGGCAGGCAGCCGCCTGGCATGCACATGGCCCTGGGCTCAAGCGCCAGCACCCCGCCCCACCCCCCCCCACACACAGAGGCACACAGATGATAAAAACACTTTTCATTTTTGATGATAAAATTTACATAGAAAATCCAAGGAAACCTATTAAAATTTAAAACCTATTAAAAATCTCTACCAATTAATATGTGATTTAAGCATTGTTATAGGATACAAGGTAAACAAAACTCTACTGTATTTCTGTATTCTAGCAATCAATGCAATACTATTTATGGTGACTAGAATAAATCAAACATCTAGGTATAAACCTGACAAAACAGGTACAGGACTTATGTGCTGCAAACTACACACAGAGGAGAGGGGTGTGTCAGAAGCAGAGTGCTGTTAAGTTGTTTACACTACTATGAGAAGTTAATGGCGCATATGATACACTGTAAAGAAATCACTAAACACAAAGAGAACAATTAATAAACCCTAAGTGAAGATCAGGTAGGACCAGAAAAGACCAGACCCTTCAAACTATAGGGGATGGCAAAGGTTCTAGTTTTCAGAAAGGAAAACAATGTACTTCTACAGGGTTCAAAGAGCTTGATATCTGTCCAGTGTAACACGTCAAGCACCAGTAGACAGTGCTACAGAGCTAGGATGGAGCCCAGTGCCACACTCATGCCAGCAAGTACTCTGCCACTGAGCCCACCATATTCTCCATTAAAACTTACCCAGTAAACACATCATCATACCCATTTCCTTCTTTAACAAAGGAGGTTTGATAGGGTGCATTTTATTTCAGCAAAATGTGTATAACAAATTGCCTCATAAAAACTGCTAAAACAAGCTGGATTTTTAAAATATGTTTAAATTTTTTTAACAGTTTAAGGAAGAAGAGGTATCAAGGGGTGGTGTGTAAGTGCTAAGAGAATGATACTATAAGTGTTTACAATTTCGAAGCAAATAACCTAAGGTAGGCATAGGCAGGCTTTTGGGGTTGTTTTGTTTTGTGGTAGTGGGGACTGAACCCAAGGTCTTTGCACAGAGCCACATCCCCATCTTTCTGGGGGTGGGTGGGTGGGTGGGTGTGCGTGTGTGTGTGTGTTCGTGTGTGTGTGTGTGTGTATGCATGCACGCGCATGCTCGCAGGAGGACAAGGTGTCTTCCTAAGTCACTAAAGCTGCCTTGCTGAGCTAGAACTCTCGATCCTCCTGCCTCAGCTTCCCCAAGTGCTGGGATCACTGATGTGCTTCACCATATCCGGCTTGGGTTGTTGTTGTTTTTTTTTTCCAGTTAACATTTTTATTTTCTTCAAGGTAACAGGAACTTTATACAAATGACAACAGCCTCTTTATTTTTTTTTAATCAAAATAAAGAATGCTCTCTCAAGAGAAAATACAAAGCTATGTACAAGAGACTACATCTTGCTTCATCGTCTTCTTGGAACCAGCAGTTGAGTCACAGAATCAGGGAACAGGCTGTGGTGAGTTGGAGGAGGTACATATACCACTGTTATTTTACCAGCAAATCACCCGTCATGCAATGCACTAACAGCGACAGCAGCTGCAGCAACTGAAGGACACTTCGCATGCACACTGCCACAAGCAGAATTCCTGTCAGCCTGGACGAGTTACCCCTCCATGTTTGTTACATTCCCTCACATCAGCCTTAATCTCTGTACTCCTTCCAGCCTCTTCTGTTTGAGGATTAAACATGTTAGAAAGTTGGAAAACACTGTGTCGCAAGGGGTTGCACAGAGACAGTTGCAGCTGCAGCTGAAGCTTTAGTGTGCTGGGAAAGTCATGTTACAAATCTGCCACAGCACCAAATGCCAAAGAGCCACTCGCTTGTAAAGCTTGCTGTGCAGCTGGCGGAACCTACAAGCCAGTACCTTCTGCAAGTCTAGACATTAATAGGAGATGACCAGTTGTTCCCAATCAATTCCAGTCCTTTCCAGTTTGCCATTATCCAAAAGTGAACTAGCACTAAAGCATCTGTACATTCAGTTACATTACCAACTTTCACTGCCCTTCCTTTTGGTTCAAATCCACTAAGTTGTTCCAAAGCCTTCTCGGCACTTTCTGGGTCAGAAAATGTCACGAACCAAACTCCTTAGATTGACCTGTTTCACTACCCATCACCACGTGGATACTTTTGATCCTTCCAAAAAGCTCAAATATCCCGATGCCCATCTTCAGTTACGTTAAAGTGTAATGAGCCCACATACAGCTGCACTGGCCCAGCAGTTCCCTTTTGTAAACTGTCTGCCATTGCTGCAGCTCTGTTTTTTCTGCCTGTGATGCTTGTACTATGACTGGCACTCCTACGACCTGTTGGTCAGTTAATCCTATTGCTAGAGGCATTCAACATTGACAAATGCTACATAAGTAATTCCTTTGGAATGTCTTGAATTTCTATCAGAAGTCACCCTCATATCTCAAACCTTTTCTACTGTAGAGAAAAACTCTTCCAAATCTCTTGAATTCTTCCTGCCAGCTACGTGCAAAAAAGCTGTCTTTGTATCTCTTTCCTCTGGAGTTGGATTATCAATAGGTTCCCACCAGGCTCTTGTCCTTCCTAAATGGGCTTTTGCTTCAAAAACATCAATGTGTGCTTAATTTGATGCTATCTGGCAACACAATCTTCCCTCAGGTGTTAAATTTTGGTCTGACTCAGGAACTTCGGTACTGGCTCCGGAATCTGTAATCTTAACTTCTTCAGCAGCTCTGTCCCCCTTATTGCTTCAGCTTCAGTCCACTCACAGCTTCTGCTTTTCTGTCCTTGTTTACCTGTTTTTGCTATGTTTTTCATGACCAACAGCACTGCTCAACTTGCTCTACCTCTGACCACACCCCAAACGACCATGCTAGTCGCCAGCCGCTACTGATTGCCTGGGACCTGTGCCATTCCTGAGACCCTCGCCCATTTCTGTTGGAGGGCTGGGACTGCAAGAGCTTGACGCCACCTGAGTCACTTATCTTGCCCTTATGACTGACAGTTCACACCGGAATCAAAGGTGAAGAGATGAGATATCGTCAAACAAGTCTACACTGTAAGGAGCCCAAGCACTGCTTCACTACCAACGGCGACAGCCGTTTTCTCTCATCACCTGTGCGGGTTTTTGGGTGCATGGAGTGTACATATTTGGAAAGTTGCTGCCGCCGCCACTGTTGCTACTGTTAAGCCTAGGGCCAGGCCGTGGTACCACTCGGCCGAACTACAGGGCTCTGAAGGCAGAGAGACCTGAGCAAATCTAAAAGAAATGGAATTAGAGGAGCACATGAAAGAACAGGATACAGGCTTCAGCAGCTGTGGACCCGCAAGCTCCGCAACAAGCTCCCTAAAACAGCAACTGCTGCCTCCCTATACTCACAGTCCCCAGTGCACACACAACGGGGGGTGGGGGCATCCTTGAGAGTAAGATTCAGAAAGATGACACTTTTGGCCTGAGTGACAGAATGGCCTGAAAATAAGTGTGAAAGCCATAAAAAGCATATACAGAGAGAATTTGTTCAGAGACAGAAAACCAAGCTGGATGTGATGGTGCACGCCTACCCCAGCACTCAGGAGGCTGAGGCAGGAGGATCACTGTGAGTTTGAGGCCAGCCTGGACTATAATAGTGAGTTAAAGGCCAGCTTGAACTACAAAATAAAAAACAAACAAAAAACCAGATACAGAAAACCACGTGGATTGTGGCACAGAGAAAGTCTAGAAAAGTCACATCACAAAAACAGCGCTGGTTAGATACCCAGTCTAACCAGGGTCTGATGCATCCAGCCACCACCAAGGGAAACTGAGTCTGAAAGCAAGTTCTCTTTCTCTGGATCACTTCTATTATTGAAGTAAAATTCAACTCATTCTCCACAAGCCTAATGAGCCCTGCAGCTAAGAGCTCCTCAAATATGTGAGGATGGTTCTCTCATAATGCTCCTGGCACAGGCCAAATGACTTCCCCTCAGCTCATCAGTTTAACTGTTTTACACTGCCCCTTGGCTATTCTTCTGACTTAATCTGGTTTTAAACATTTTACTAATAATGTCCTTTGTCACCTAAATTAAAAGCTCCTTATAATAGGCAAGCGATAAAATGTATACGCTGTATTCTCTCCACATCTAGGGTGCATATACACTAGGAGACAGTGTTTGGTATTTGTGGTGGATTGACAATTCGTGGTCAACTTGTAACACCCAGCTGAACTGAGTAAGGATGATGCTGGGTATGGGAGGCCCACCTCAAGATTACTTCAACGGCATAAGAGGCACAACTGGAGAAGAAAAAAAAGGCTGTTGGGAGTTGAAAGATGCGGTTAGGTGCTGTTAGAAGCTGTAAGAAGCTGTTGGTTCTCTTGGAGGAGCACGTCATGCTGACCTTCCTGATGAACTTGACTGTCTGCATCCTCCAAGGAGCTCGGGTCCTTGTTGTTGAGAATGGCTTGAGTTCACTTTGGGGAGCTCTCGTCCTCACTCTGAGCTTCGCTTCCTGGCCCCGGAGGGGAAGAAGGTGCACAGCTCAGTCTCCTGGAGCTTGTTGCATTGGCTTTCCTGATGGAAACTCTGCTGTCCTGATCATCAGAGGAGCTTGGGACCTCACTGTTGCTAAGGATGGCTGTGGTACCCTTTGGGGGAGCTCTGGTTCTTATTTTGAGTGTCACTTCCTGGCTCCAGTGCAGATCCCTCAGCCTGCTAGCACAGGTCCTTCATGCCACTGGCACAGACCTTCCAGCTTCCACCACTGACCTTTGGGCCTTCCAGTGTAGATCCATGAAACAGGCCTTTTGCATGAGATATTGTTATGGGCTGTAGGCCTCCAGTTAAGACTCCTGGGATGTATTGTGATGAGCTCCATGTCTTCAGCTGGACTCATGCAGGACATTATCATGGAACTGAGGTCCTCAGCTGGTCAAGATTCTCTGTCTTTAGTGTGTGGACAGATTTCCTGCACTGTCTTGTATACGATTCTTTGGGTGAGTATTATAAATTATCTTACAGAATGTGTCCTATATTATACTATTCCCCCTATAATACTCCCCCAAACCACAACAGTATTCAATTTTGGAAATATTTCTGTTAAAACAGTTGGTTTCTAAAGAGGCTTTTTATAGATAAGTGGAAAACTCACTGTTTGATCTACATATTAGCTAATGCAATCACTTCCAGTTCAGCTACAGAACTATAAGAATGAGATACTACCACTTTCCGATAATATGTTATAACCTCAGGATGTTTTAAAAGGCAAGTTGAGCTCACAGAACTTCCGATTTTTCCAACCTAAAGATACAGCTTGATAAAGATGCCTTAAAAATCTGTTTTGAGCAAAGTGAGATTAAAAGAACCAAAGTAGAAAATGAAAAATATCAGTAATCAATAACACTTCAGAAAAAAAGGTATCTTTGTTTCCTTATATGTTAAATGTATTGTCATGTTGTTTGTAGAATCAAATTTTTATTATTTTGTTTGTTTGAGACAGGGTCTCACTTTGTAGCCCAAGCTGGCCTCAAACTCACAATGATCCTCTCAAGTGCTGGGGTTATAGCCATGCACCAAAATTTCTTTTCTTGTGCCATGAAATGTGTACAGTATCTTTGCTAAATGGATATCATACAGAGCCAAAAGCACATGCTCACTCCCTCAACACCAACAGGTAAAGGCCCTAGAGCAGTAGTACAGCCTTTTAGGCAAGAACACCCAAAATGCAATTCAAAGCCCACTTACTTATCACAAAGCGCCAGTACTGCAATGCAACCCGAATGCTAAGGTTTTGTCTTAAAAGAAAAACAACACAAGTGCCACAGGTTCGCAACCACTGTCCTACACAAGAGAATCCCTACCAGCTTCCACGTTTTAATAAAGATCAGCAACACTTACTGAGGACTCTGGGTCTGACAGCTCATCCAGTAACTTTCTCGCATCCACTACAGCTTGATAGAGTCGCAGATTTTTGCCATCAGAAGCAACAAAGCAAGCACTTGCAGAATTGCAGTATGTGCCTGAAAAAGGAAAACAGAGGCTTTGGATTATAACACAGTTTATTTTTATCATAGGCTGACATGAGAAACAAATATTCATACCTTTTTAGGCATAATTACGGCTTAGAATCGTAACTAAACAATTAAACATCAACTGACTTAAAATTATTAAGCAAAAATTCAGTAGAAAAAGAGATTATGAGAAGATTACAAACAAACTTAAAAATTCTTAAAGTAAGTCTGGCACCTACATTTTGAATACTACTTAAAAGCATCTTACTAATGATGAAGGTCACCCATCGGTTTCACAATTCAAATGAATACTTACCAAGACAGTAACTAGGAATGAGGGTTGGAAGCCAAGCCACATTGGAGAAGGCTGAGGTGTGCAGGGAGTTGATCCTAGCCAATTCTGACACTCCACCAGTGTAGGACAAAGGCCCTATTGGGTCCACACGCCACAGAATCAGCTCACTGTAGATTGCATTTGGGTCATGAAATGTCCGAGTGGCTGCATTCCTGAGAGGCTGTTTTGATAAACCTTTTGTATGTCTTATGGGATCCACTAGTCTACTTAATTTACTGTCTGAGTCCCACTGGCAGTTGGAATCAGGAGTCAACAGGGCATTATGATGGGAGGATGTCAACAACAGCGGCAAAACTGAATGGCACGCCAGGTCATTGAGGTGAAAGCGGTGACCACAGTATCGGAACTTGTGGGACACAGTGAGGACAGTGGTGAAGGCAGACTTGTCAGCAAAAGTGACCGCCCACTGGTTGAGAGAGCCATCGATGTGCTTAGAGACCATCATCACTGTGGGGTCCAGGACGTTCACACTAGCGCTGTGTGCCCTGGAGGGCGGCTGCAATCTGCAGGGACTACCCGCCGACAACAGCTCCTGGGGTGGCGGGCTGTGGTGCGAGTCTTTCGTCGCACTTACACAGGCATACATCATGATGTTTTTACTCAGGGAGTTCGCGTCACCTGAGGGAAATGCAACAGGAATTCGAGACGAAAAAGAAACCTGAAAAACATGGTATATGATTCAGTGTGAGGAGTCTACATCCTCTCTCAAAAATCTTCTCAAGACACTTTCATTTTCAAAGTGCCAAATCTCAGCTTCCTCCCAAGAAATACCACTTTCAACCTCTTTATGGTTCGACTCTTCTTCAACTTAGGTCATATTTCAATATTTACTGCCTAAATTGAAACACAGAAAGTTTCAAGTGCCTAGCTTTACATTAAAAAAGATCACAATCATAGATTTAAATTAGAATAAAGTTGAGAATGATAACATTTGCACAATGTAATACAGCCAGTAAAACTGGGGTAGGGGCATGGAGAGGCTCATCTTGAGTCATACTTTGAGAATACTTATTAAAAATATTATGAATTCCTAGAAAAATCAGTAGACTGTTTTTTCAAAAATTACAAAAAAATCAGCTGGGCACAGTGGCGCACGCCAGTAATCACAACACTCGGGAGGCTGAGGCCAAGAGGATCGTTGTGAGTTCCAGACCGGCCTGGGCTACGAAGTGAGCTCAAGGCCAGCCTGAACTGCATAGCGAGACCCTGTCTCAAAAAAGAAAAGAAAAAAAAATTACAAAAAAATCCAGGATTCACTTTCTTTGAACTAGGTTTGCAAAATGTGTGGTCATTGATCCTCTTGGGAAGCAAGAGTAAGCACTCTTTTCTCAGTTATTTATTAAAAACAAAATTTTTTAACAATTCTGAAAACCTCGTAAGTCTATATGGCATCTATTTTCTTAAAGAAATGTAGTAATTGCTTCATCTGGAAATATACCTGGACTTGTCTAAATATCCCAGGGTTATATTCATCCAAATACTTTACGTGCCACACTAGAAAGGTACCATCTACTGGGTGTATTGTAAAGAGCATGTCAGGATTCTTATTCCACTCAGTCAGCAGCATCTCGATCTTGCGGTCCAGCAAGACCGTGGGCAGCGGCACTGGGATGCTGGGCCGGGAGCAGGCCCTCGGACTGCCCTCTCGCTCTCCATCTTCATGCTCTGATGAGCCTGTGCCTCCCTCTGACTCTCTATCCAGGGATAACTCTGAATCAGAAAAGACACTTATCAGTATATACTTTAAATAATACTATACAAATTAATTTACATACTGGACTATAAATAGCATACTATCTTCAGATACTATAAATCCTTTTTCCAATATATGGTCAGGAAAACTATTTTCTTATTTGAACTGAAAATTACCTCACGTACTACTCTTAGATAAATCACGACTTCACTCATATTATTAATGTTATGACTAGCAAATCCTGTTACCCCAAAAATGATATGGCTTCCACAGTAATATATTACATAAAGCCTGGGTTCAATTCCCGGAACCATGAAACACACACACACACACACAGTTTGCAGGACCTGGCACAGAGCCTGGCCCATGGCAGATGCTCAGTAAGTCGCTATAGGATGAAGGGAAACATAGAGGGGGACGAGCAGGGAGAGAGCGCACCAAACTACAAGAAATATGACAGAAAACTCAGCACAGGTTACTAACCATGATCTAGTTTCATGCGCAAGCCCCTCTCTCTCTCCTCCTGTGAACGCTCATCTTCTCTGTCTGCATCATCACTTTCATGATCTAAATGTTTCTCAGAAAGCTTTCGCAATTGATGCATGAATACTTCAGTTGAAGATGTAAAATGAAATTCCTTGTTGTTTAACCAGTGAACTACAAACCCCCCATTTCCATCGTCAATGTTAAACGCAGTGCCAATCAAGGCATTTGGGATATCTGTGGAAACAAAGAGCACATTCCAATGTGATTCTTTAATTTCTTTAAAAATATGACAAATGCTGATAATGACTAGTTCAATATATACACAAAATAGGAGCCAAGCAACAAGTCAACAAGATTGTAGCAAGATTTGTCAAATCTTTAACTGAGTTTAATGGTAAATATAAATCTGAAGAACTAATGGCACAGACTCCATGGAATTGCACTACTAATTTAAAAATTAAATATACCAATACATAAGTCTTTAATGAATCCTCTTTTGGGGACAGAAGGATGGAAAAGATAAGGCACAAAAGCAATAATAAAAGAGATAACCAGAGAAGCTTATATACAAATTGACGTTTGGTATTATGGAAGTATTTATAATTTTCTTAGCTAAGATAATGATACTCTCATCCTGTGTCTCCTCCCTCGTAGGAGACACCTGCCGAGTGTGTGAGGGGGACATGCTGCGCTAAGCGCATCTTAGTCTGAAAATACACAGAAAAGCTCCCATGCCCACCTCAGGAACACACGAGTACATGGGCATGCACAGCAGTAAAGCAGCCGCATACACCGTTTACAACTGTGGCGTCTAAGTAAGGTCCTGGAAGTGCTCCCTGTGCCACTGTCTGACCGTTCTGAATGTCTAGAAGGAAAATACACGAGAAGGAAGCAGGCAAACTGGGAAGTATGGCAGTATTCCCCCACTTGGAGAACATGAAGTCATGACAGAATAATTTGTGTAAAATTGCATAAGTCAAACTTTATTCCCTTAATTTTAATCCACATAGTGAATGAACCATTCAGTGGAAAAAACTGTCCTTTGCAAAAATAAGTTATAATCTAAGATAACTTAGTAGTATTCTATAATGAGTATCAGCATTCAAGTTCTACATGTTTCTTTTTAATTCCTGGATGACATACTGGTTTTATGATAAAAATGAAGTAAATCATACAAAATACAAAATAGGAAATTAACAAGCCTATAAAACACTACATCACCTATGTAGCCATGTACTATTCTCACTAGAAATGCTGAACCTAAGACGTAAGATGGACAAATACTCAGAGTACAAAATATTCTAAAGAAAAAATTCTAGAAGACAACTGAGAGACAGTATTTGAGACTCAGACTTTTTTGACAAGAGACTGTTCTAGGTTATAGTTTAAAGAAAAATGATAATAAAATTTAATTTTAGAAGAATTTATATCTGAATATGAATGAATATTACATGATATTATATATCCATGTACTGTATATCCAATAACAGTATTGTGGTTATGGAGACCATCTCCTTTTTATTAGAAAATACATTATGGCTGAGCATAGTAGTGCAAACCTGTAACCCTAGCTACTTGGGAGGTTGAGGCAGGAGGATTCCAAGTTCATGGCCAACCTAAGCAATTCAGCAAAAATTTTTATCAAAATTTTAAAACTTTAAAAAGGCTGGTGATGTAGCTCAGTGTACCCTGGGTGCAGTCCCCAGTAGAGAAGGAGGGAGGAAAGAACAAAGAGAAGATTCATACTAAAATATTTGTGTATCACTGTAAAAATATTTAGGAAGTGAAGGGTAATAACAACTTTACTTGCAAATGGTCAACTAGAAAACATAAGGAAGCAAAGAAATACACACAATAACTTTACATAATTTTAGTAGTGTATTTATTATGTAAATGATATATGCAGAATATTATGTCAACAAGTAATCAATATAAAGTAAGAACTTTGGGATTGTCGCATAATTATTTAGCAATAATTCCACGTAACAAAGTGGAATTAAAGGATACTTTCATCTTAGTACCCATGTCTTCCTTCTCACCTGGGGCTGGATCTCTTTCAGCGTAACAGGGACGCTGTCCCACAGTTTCAGGCAACCACCCTGCCCTTCGCCTATAAAGGGAACATTAAGTGTTCTGTCACCACAGGACCGTCCTGGGCCATGGCTGCAGGCGGGCTCCTCAGAGCAGGCTTGGACGGGGGTCTGGATTAGTCCCCTCGAAGGATAATGGGCACACTACGCTCCGCTGTCACTGAAAGCAGCCACTTCTCACACTGCCTCGTTTCTCCTGTTCTATCATGAAGCTGTCCTGGCAACAGCCTTCTGTCACTAGCCAGTCCACACCCTCTCCTCTGGGGGTTCTGACCACACCAACACCCATTTAAAATTCTCCCACCTATTTCCCACACGTAAGGAAAAACAGAGACTTCACCTAGTTGCTAATACTGAATTCGATGGTTGGTTTTCTCTTCAATCCATGATTCAACAGAACTTTTGTTTCTGAGACTTTTTTTCATCTGGATAAAACACAACATCCCAGCAGCTATAGCTGTTCCTAAAGGCGATCTCAAGGCAAGCAAGGAAGCATCAGGCACTGCTAGTTCACAAGAACAGCAGGAGCAGAACCTCTCTGGTGCTCTCTGGGCCACGCCATGTTCTGCCCACGGAGAGGGGACTGTGAGGTGGTGTGAACAACCACAACAGGCTGAGCAGCAGGGTGAGACCCAGGGCGCACGGGCAGAGCAAGCCCATTCGGAACCTGGTAAGCCAGCACTGTGGACCCAAGGACATGAGTCTGTCTCCACCACTCATTTGTGAACTCTCTGCACTGACGTCACCCTGCTGCCTTGGATGCCTGGCAGATTTCATGACCCTGGAGGTGCACGCTGTCCCAAGAAGGTTCTGTTTGCCATCCTAGAGGACAGAAGCAGCACCATCAAACATGACTCAAAGCAGTTATAAAGAGCTGCGATGAAATCATCAACATAATAAAGTTCATGCTTCTGCCACTGTAGAACACACTGCTGTCACCTAAGGGCTAGGGTGGGATCCAGTGAGGGAATCTCACTCTTGGAGACTTTTCCAACTTGGTCACTGCACAAAATGAGCCATTTGTTGAGGAAGAAAGCCTTCTTCCTCCTAAAGAATCGCAGGTTTCCTTTTCCTCTGCATATCTTTCCACACGTCCACGTCCCAGTGCACCACACCTGCAAGCACTGGCTGCTCATGAGATTATGCCTTTCACTGTCAAGTACCCACCGTGCATCATCTTCACCAGGTGAACCAGAACCTTGGTCTCAAAGCCAACCTCAGTCCCTAGCCATTGAGCACCCAGCACTAACTCTCACCTCCTTGGATCACTCCATCCGGGCATTTCAGGCCAGAACAAGCAGAAAGTAAGTCCTGGCTGCGAAGGGCTGCAGGGTAGGACCTGATCCAGCCTTCCTGTTTTTCCACCAGCAAGAAATAAAATTACCAGTGAGATACTGTACATTCTTTTTACCCGAAGTCTTAAGTATCCCATGTGTACTTTGCAGCACAGCTCCACTGGGGTCAGCCACACTGCCAAGTGCCCCGACAGCTTCAGACGGAGGAAGGCCGCTGCACTGGACAGACATAGCTAGAGTTGCTGCTGAGATCAGCCTCTGCACCTGAGCTTACTCAACATCGTATCTGTACAGGCAAACATCAAGAAACCCTCTTCGCCCTGCAGCAATAGACCTCCATTTCAATGACATGTGACTATGTTTACAGAAACATAGGTCTACCAGTAGTGTTATATGAATTTCTTGCCTTTCACGTATGTTTTCACAGAAAAGAAAACACACTACCTTAAACAGAAGCTCTCAGATATGCTTTGTCAACGTGGAGTCTGCTTTGTAATACTTCTTAGCAGATAAGAGGAAAGGGTGAAAGAAAATACCAAGGTTAGAAGAAAAAGTATCTTTCCCTTAGCATATGCCAACAGTCTAGAATAAAACAAGATGTACTGACATATAAGGAAAACTTTGTAAAAATACATTTAGAGAAGGTCATAAATATAAGCTAAGAAAAAAGTATGGGCATAATCACAAGGTACAGCCAAGCATAGTGGCACATGCCTCTAATTCCAGAACTTGGATGGCTAAGGCAGGAAGACTGCCTCAAGTTTGAGGCCAGCCTGGGTTGCACAGTGAGTTCGAGGCCAGCCTGAACTACACAGTGAGACTCTCTCTCAAAAACCCAAAAATAAATAAGCAAAATTGTAATGGAGGAAAATCACACCAGTGAGTGAGGCTACCACCATTTGTGTTCCCAGAGACAACTAGAGCTTTAATATCCTTGAAACCACTGTCATACTCTAAACGTGAATGTTCAGAAATACTTATAAACTGTACCGAGGCACCACTGTGCAAATCAGTGTGAAGATTTCTCAAAACATTAGGACTAGAAGCAGCTCCATTTGAACCAGTTATTCCCCTCTTTGGCATCTTCCCAAAAGAATTAAAAGCATCATATCACAATAATATATGCACACCCATGTTTATAGCAGCACAGTTCGTAACAGTCAAACTTGGAAACAGCCCAGCCTGGCGTGATGGTGCACGCCTGTAATCTCAGCACTCGGGAGGCTGAGGCAGGAAGATCACTGAGAATTCAAAATTCAAGACCATCCTGGGCTACAATGTGAGTTCAAGGCCAGCCTGAACTGCATAGTGAGACCCTGTCTCAAAAAGACCAAAAAAAAAAAAAAAAAAAAAAAGAAGAAGAAGGATCAGCTCGAAACATTTTAGGTTAATGGACGCAACTTGAGACAGAACTCTTCAGTGAAGTAAATCAGAAACACATGTGTGAGTACCACACTGTGTGTAAATAAGGACCAAATGTATATTAGATATTACGAAATAGGAAGAAAATGTTCAAATGGGGAGGGGAACAAGGCAAGGGAAAGGAAAGAAAAGTTAAAATAAAATGGAAAAAGCTTTTGTAAATGGAGAGAGGAAGAGGGGTGAAAGGGAGGGCAGGGGAATGGGGAAAAAGATACAAATTATACCATGTAAGGTACAAATTCTCTGTGATGAATGTGATCGTTATATATATGTAAAATGTACAAATAAAATCTGATTTAAACAATAAAATAAGATCACCTAAAAAAAAAAACTGTACTCTGCGAATCGCAGCTCCAATTCAGCAACGGTTCTTTATAACACCTCTCCATTCCAACTAAGAAGCACTTTAGAAGCAACACAAAACATCATAAACAGACAGGTTATGACAGCAGCCCCACTCTCCAAGGCATTCACTTCAGCATGTTTACAGGGAGAAAGCACGCCGGCCCTGACCTGTGGCCGGGTTGATGCTCGCGGCGATGTGGAAGTGACACAGGGCATTGGCATGGTGGGAAATGTGTCTCTGGACTTCATGCATAGCCGTCTGGTCAGGCATCAGCTCAGCATGAGTGACAAGGACAGAAGACCTCCGCTGTCCTTTCCTTAAGTTCTTCAAATGGTGTATTGTCTAAAACAGAAAGATAATTGCTAAGCCAACTCTGCAGAGCTATGAAATGCCGAAGGACTCTCTTCTTGTGGTGCTAGGTATGGAATCGGTCACCTTCTGCATGCCAGACAAGCACTCTACCACTGAGCTCACCCCCACCTGCCCGTTACTAAGGACTGTAAGATTTTCCTCACTGTAGAATCTGACCTTTTTAAGGGATTCCTTAGATCCAAGTACAGGGAAGTCTCACAGGGTTACCCTCTGGGATGCAAACTGAACCATGGCTTGCGCACCCATGCTGGGGGTGTTTGCATGCGGGCCGTGTCCCTTCTGGATGACCGTTCCTCCACTACATAACCCGCCCTCAGCACCACTCCCTTTGTTTATCACCCCAATGCCCTCCTCTACAGTAATCTCCCTTTCTTCTCCTTTCTTCCCCACATTCATTTAAAGAAATTGTAACACAGTATCAATTCTTTCTCCATTAAAGTAACACTCTGACCCTCTTCAATTTCTTCAACCTTTTTACCTTTTCCTGTAGAAAACAGTGTCAGTTCAAAGATGTGGCCTCCTATGGAGCTGCTGCTTACTTTTGACCTCCTGGGTCCAAACTGCCCCGTCAATTATTTTCAATAGATTTTTTTGGGGGGGTGATTCTTTTTATTGGGTTTGTGTTTGTTTTTATTTTAGTTTTTGTGGGGTTTTTTTGAGACAGGGTCTCACTATGTAGTTCAGACTGGCCTTGAACTTGTGGAGATCCTCCTACCTCAGCTTCCTGAGTGTTAGGATTACAGGCATGTGCTACCATGCCCAGTTTCAATAGATTTTTGACATATATCATGATTTTAAATTAGACTGGCAAGGCTAACCTAGTGCTGGCTGATTATTTTCTGCTAGAAATGAAAAGTATAATTTAAGAATATATACCATTATACTGAACTACCAGTTAGTTTTGTAGAAGATCTCAGAAAGTACAGTAGTTCCTAAAGCAGATAAGTAAGCTTTTTTCTTCTAAACTCTTTTAAATATTATTAATAACACTATTAGAAGACAGTAAAAAAAAACTTGCTAAATCACTAATTACATGTTTACTTGTATTTTTGCTTTATTTTATGTACCAGTTGGTAATACAACAAACACTTGAGAAGCCAATTTATTGGAGAACAGGAAGTTGTCTAAAAGCTCCAGCCTCCTAAGTCTTACATGTAATTTAGAAACCAAATCATAGCAGTATATATAAATGATCTTTAAAATCTAGTCAATCTTTTGTCCCAGTCTTTTCCAATTTCAAAAGATAATTTGAGGGGCCAGTGATTTAGCTCAGTGGTACAGCACCTTCCTGGCAAGCATGAGGTCCTGAGTTTGATTCTTGATACCAAAATAAAAAAGACAATCTGAAGTGTTCTGACCTCTACTTTTAATTCCCTTTATGCCTTTAATATTGAAAAGATGCACAAATAGTGCCCAGTCACACAAAGCCTGCCTACTTTACAAAAACCTGAAAGGACCACATCCGCAAATCAACAAACCTGTATTTCTGTTTGGCAGCAAAATAACAAAGTCACTGTGGCTGCACAACCATTAAACTATTAATGTAAACACATCAAGTACACATGTAATTAGTAATGGAGAGAGATCTTATAACACATGAAGTGTACAAAACAAGTTATAGTACATTTCCATAGGATAAAATCTCACTCTTATAAAGAAAAATATACATACATACATGACTGGAATGGTTAACTATAAATTCCATACTTTTTTCCTTTCTTTAATCTAATCTTAGAATAAGCATATATTCCTCATATAACAGCAATAATCACAAGGAAAAAAATAACCTATGCTTACCATCAAAAATTTCTGCTAATTCTGAATGACATGTATATTTTGTTTTATTCCACAGTGATACTAGAGATAGTACTTTATGCAATATTATAATCTAATTTCTTATAAAGTACTTCCATTTCATGCTATATTTTAAAAATAGAAGTTCTTTCACTTTCAAAACATTTAATCATCTGCCAGGTGTGGTGGCACATGCCTGTAATCCCAGGACTCAGGAGGCTGAGGCAGGAGGATCACTGCGAGTTCGAGGCCTGCCTGGGCTACAAAGTGAGCTCAAGGCCAGCCTGAACTGTACAGCGAGACCCTGTCTCAAAAACAAAAAAAAGCAGGGCATGGTGGCTCTTGCCTATAATCCCAGCACTCAGGAGGCTGAGGCAGGAGGATCGCTGTGAGTTCCAGGCCAGCCTTGGCTACAAAGTGAGTTCAAGGCCAGCCTGAAGTGCATAGTAAAACCCTGTCTCAAAAAGATGAAGAACAAAATAAACAAACAAACAAATAAATAAATAACCCCCTCAAAAAAAGTAAAATTTAATCTTCATTAAGCTAAAATTACTTTTAATTATAAGTTGTTGTAAGGACCTTTAGATTTTTCCTAATCAAAGCCACTTACTCCTACAGATCTTGGCAACCGACATGGAAAATGAAAGAATTACTATTACACTGCTCCCTCAGACTACACGTGTGAAGGGACCTCTCTCTGCATTGGCTGTGCAAGGACCTGTGCTCCCTCACAAGCATCAGTGTGTGAGAACCAGCGCTGCAAACGCCATTGTGATTCACTGTGTACCACCTGCACCTAGGCTATGACCTTCTAGCACTACCCTAAGCAACAATACCTCCAGAGCATGCTGGATCCTGTCTTTGTGTCTTCCGGCATGAGACAGGGGGCTGGCGATGCTGGAAGTGGTGGTCTCACAGATCTGCTCACCCATAAGGCAGTCTTCTGGCAGTAAGGTTTCTGCCCAGAGCCGGCACACACCGTCATGGCATGAAGTTAGTAACACGTTACAGACAGAGCCCCTGACAACAAAAAGAAATGAGCAGCAGTTGCTATGGTCAGCAATGCTACTGATTAACAAAAGGCTATTAATATTGGTTCCTCATACGTAAGGTGGACATTAGTGTAAAACAGTAACCAAGGATTTCGAAATCACAAAGAATACAACGTCACTGCACACATCATGAAGACCCAGACATGGTCTGGACGAAGGCAACAGAAAGGAATGCCTGACTGCGCACATGCTGCTTAAAACCTAGATTCTGGTGCACTATTAGTACCTTCTAAACAAAGCTAAATAGCACAAGAAAATATAACCACAGTAAGTTACAGAGTAGTCCTAATAAAAGATCATTAAATGCAATTAAACTATCTGACCTATCGCAGTGGCTTTATCATTTTGCATCACTCTCTCATAATCCAGAAAGTTACAAATAGCTAAGGACACAGCTTCATAATTAAACTGTAAGGAGGATATCATTACAAACTGTAAATCACTGTCCCATCAGTTAAAATAAGTACTCCCAAAGCTGGGCATGGTGGTGCACACCTGTAATCCCAGCACTTGGGAGGCTGAGGCAGGAGAATCATCGTGAGTTCGAGACCAGCCTGGGCTACAAAGTGAGCTCAAGGCCAGTCTGAACTGCATAGCGAGACCCTGTCTCAAAAAGACCAAAAAAGTACTCCCAGTATGCACAAGGCCAAGTTCGATTCCCAGTACCACCAAAAGAAAAGTATAAATGTCACAGTGTGAAGAAGCTGAAGCACCCTAACTGCTATGCGAGACTATATGTGGTCTGGCCATGAATACTCTACCACTTCATGTAAGAAGGAAGCAACAGGCACCCTCCTGTAGCAGTGAGGGTACTTCAGCTCCTTGATGAGATCAAAAACATCTTTTTTCTTTTTAAAAAAAATGCTTACATAGAATTTGACTCAATTAAAAGTTTAAAAACTGTTCTGCAACCTGTAATCCCAGCTCTTGGGAGGCTGAGAAAGAAGGATCCTTGTGAGTTTGAGACCAGCTTGGGCTACAAAGTGAGCTCAAGGCCAGCCTGCACTGCAGAGCAAGACCCTGTCTCAAAAAAGACCAAAAAAAAAAAAAAAAACCTATTCTGCAAATGTTTTCGATAGATACAAATAAACAGAATAAATGTTTTATTTGGACTCCAAAAATGTATGTACTTCCCATGTTCTTTTCCTAAGCATGTCCATAATGCATGCTGTCTCCTGTCAAGTATAGTTAGCAGGTGAAATAATCCTCCCTTAGGAATTACCACAGATTTCTAATTAAGCTTCTGAATGTTCAACAGCTTTCTCAGATATGTACCTATGACACAAAACCATTTACACGTACTGTTCTGTAGTCTAGGTAGCTACACAGTCAGCCCTCCATGGCCATGGGTTCTTTATCTGTGGATTCAACCAGCTACAGATGGAAAATAGCTACAGGAAAAAATTATAACCATACTGAATACGCACACTTATTCTTGTCATTCCCTAACGATACAGTGTAACATCAATTTACATAGCACTGACACTGTACTAGGTATTACAAGTAGTGTAGAGGTGATTTAAAATAATGGGAGGCAGTGTGAGGGTTAGATGTAAATACCACACCACATGAGCGTCTGGTGACTGGAGCACCTGTACGGAATTCCAGAACCAGTCCCCCAGGGATACAGAACAGCAATTATAACAAAAAAAACCTCTGAAACGAGTGTGGTGGTGCATGTTTGCAACCCAGCACAGGGAGAATACATTTGGAGGTTTACTTGAGCCCAAGTTTGGAT
Organism: Dinomys branickii; assembly: GCA_004027595.1. Lineage (NCBI taxonomy): Eukaryota > Metazoa > Chordata > Mammalia > Rodentia > Dinomyidae > Dinomys > Dinomys branickii. The sequence goes on from PVLD010011629.1 coordinate 27,492, forward strand.
CAGCTAGGAAGTACAAGAAGACACTGTCTCAAGTAAAAAGAAACTTTAAAAAGGAACAGCTTGCAACTGGCATTGAGGGAACACAGTATTTACAGTGGAACATCAATAAAGATCTTGTTTTAAAAATCCTTTTAAAAAGTCCTGTTTTGGTCTGGGAATGTGGCTCTGTGGCAAAACTCTTGCCTTGCATGCACAAGGCACTGGGTCTGTTCCCCAGAACCACATACACAAAAAATTTGAATCTATTGCCAGGTGTGGTGGTCTATAATCCCAGCACTGGGAAGGCTGAGTCAGGAGGATCACTGCAAGTCCAGGCCAGCCAGGGCTATAAAATGAGTTCAAGGCCAGACTGAACTGCAGAGTAAGATCCTGCCTCAGCCAGGCAAAGTGGCACACGCTTATAATCCCAGCACTCGGGAGGATGAGGCAGGAAGATCACTGCAAGTTCAAGACCAGCCTAGGATACAAAGTGAGCTCAAGGCCAGCCTGAACTACACAGTGAGACCCTGCCTCAAAAAGGACAAAAAAAAAAAGAAAAAATCCTGTCTCCAAAAAATAAAATAAATAAATAAAAATGAAAAGCTCTGTTAGGTCTCAGACCAGAAAGGCACAAGCTGGGCACTTTCTCCACTCCCATGTGCCTGACCAGTGTGTAGATTATGGCCATGTTATCTGTGCTCAATGTGTGCATTCCTGTAGTTGCAGAGATTTTTCTGGTCAGCTGCTACTCACAGGTACCAGCCAGCGCTGACCAGGCACACGCTGCACAAAGCACTTCGCACCCACGAAGGCACTTTAGTTTACCACAACTCTGAGGCAGTGCTCGCTCTCCTGCTTGCCCCACAGAGGGAAAAGCTGAGATAGAGAGCACTTAAAAAGATCACAAGATCACAAAGCTAGTGACGAGCAGGGCTTCAACTGAGACAGCTGGACCCCAGAGCCTGCTCTGGCAATCGCCATGTCAATATAGTCAAAGGGTTTTACTTGCAGTATTTTTTAAATGTGTAGCCATACAATTAAAGTCACATGACACATGCATCTCACCTGGGCATATACTTGCTAGTTTTACGCCAGGAAAAACCTGTCACCGCTCGAGGATGTGCCAAGTAAACAAAGGAGAACTGGGTCAAGGCCTGTCTTCGTCTCACTTCCTGATGGTCCTGAGGTATGATTGAAGACTTCCAACCAGTCATAGGGTACCATACTTTCAAAAGACAGTCATCCTGAAAAATAATTACATCAACATTCAATTATTCTGTACACACACAATTCAAAATGTAAGTGATGTGAAGTTTTTCAAAGTTAAGATACAGTGTATCGAAAAACTAATGTGTGACCCATACATAGGACAAAACCACACGTACAGTGACATTTGTTGCACTCAATTACACTATAGTTGAATACAGACACTGTGAGCATTAGCAACCTCCTCCACACACTCTTTAGTACACATGGACACCAAATCCCTGTGAAGACCCATGGGTCACTGGGGAAGAGTCTGACTCAAGCACCATGGGTAAGAACAGAGAAGGTAGCATGTGGCCTCACTGTGAGCACGCATTCCTCTGTGAAGAGGCCCACAAGGGTGAAACTCTCTCTACAGATGAATGGCTTCCTAAGTCAGGACCCGGCAAGCTTTTTCTACAAAGGCCAAACAGGTCTGTGACAGACTCTTGTTTCTGTTCACAAGCCCCGCAACATGTAAAAGCGTCCCTAGTGCACAGGCCAGTTGGCTTCCTGATTCCCACTCTAAGTGATAAGAAAGCATTCAGGCAGCTCGCAAGAATCATTTCTACGTCTGTGTGAGACACAGATATAAAGAGAAATGGACTTATCATTCCACTTAGTTCTGATCATTTTGTTAAAGGCCTGACTGTCTCCTTTTAAAAGACATTGTCTACTTCAAGGTACTTCACCCTTAATAGTGAAAAGTAACAAATGCCAGCATTTATGCAAAACTATTAATCTCTAAGACATACTAAAATGATGTACTCTTGAAAAGTATGTGTAGATCCAGTATTTCCATCTGGGCTCGGGAACCCCTTCTGTGTCTTTCAATCCTGACACTCTCTCCACTTACACCCCACAGTGGAATGCAGCCTCCAGCAATGTCTCACTTGCGTGGCCATGTGAACCATACACTAAACCCTTTGAGGAGCTTACTCTGAAACAGCCATCTGACAACGTCCCCACCACTTTCCTCTGGGAGCCTTCTGCATCTCAGCATCATTCTCATGTAGTCACAGTGACAGCATGATCCATGGCAATGGATTCAGATGACCTGTGTGCCACAAACAACAGCAGCACCTGCAAGTCCCTCAGCAGTCATGAGAATGGTGAGAGCCCATGAGCAGTGGTATATTAGCCCTTCTCCCCTTCCCTGTAGTCCCCTTCCAATCTGTCCAGCGACCCTCGTCTGTCACTGTCTCAAACTCTCATTAGCAATGAATAGCAGAACAGATTCCTAGACTATTCCCAACTATTCAGAAACTAAACAGAACAAGTCTAGCTCATAAGGAAAATGGTTTTTAAATACGGAGCATAAAAGTGAAAGCACAATGTATCAATATACAAGGGTTACAGTAACATCAGTGCTGAGAAGGAAAGGCACACCTTTAAATGCTGACTTGAATGAGGCAGGAGGTCTTCCATGGCCTAAGGTGTTACCTCAGGCAGCTGGTAAAAAAGTGAGTTTTTAGTAGGACCCATTATAGACCTATATAAGGAGCCCACTGTGAGTGCAGCCACTGCAAATATACCTGTGGAGGAATGAAAACCAACTGGCTGCTCAATGAACTCTTATATTAAAAATGCTGAAAGTCATTAGATTCAAGTCCCACAACACCTGCCAAAGCCCTGCCATGTGGGACAGAGGTGGAGGAGATGCACACTGTGTCACCATCTGCGCCCTGGACTCCATGACCTGAGCAGGCTCTACCTACAGACACAGAACAGGCGTGCAGGGACAAACCGCCCAAAGTTCTGAAATCCTTTCCTGCCCTTTTTACCAATCTGAATTAGTTGTGGTGTCTTTCAAAACATGTAAAGAAACAAGCTTTGTAAAGCCAAAACACACTCCTTCCACCTTCCAAAGAGTCTTACCAATGAAGCATTCTTGTCTTTCCATAAGAATTAGGAGACACTTGCCTCTCAGAAAACTGAGTATAAAAAGCTTAAGGAGACAGGACAAAAACAATGGGGAAAGTGTCCGCCTACTGTTAATATTATGCAGTGAAAATGCAGAGGGAAAAGGCTGAGCACCCTGGAGGAGCTACCGACAGTGAATGCGCTGTGGGTGTCAGGACTGGCTGGGACTGGTTTCCAGCTCCAGCACACAGGCATCTAGGGGCTTATCTAGGCAGGCATCAGGGATGCGGATGCAGGGGCAGAGGTTCAGACAGTGAACACTGATTACCAACATGGGTCTTTAATATAGTAGTTTTCAAGTGCGAATGACCCCTGCAGGAGACAAGACACCCTAAAACAGGTCCATCATGCAAGAAGAGGGGAGGCAAACATCACACAGGCAGAAGTACAGCAGTCATCAGTAACAAGGAATGTGGGAAGGGAGCAGCCAGGAAAAGGAAGACACACAGGAAGATAGGCGGTACCTTCCACAGCTGGGTGAACGTGGTAACAGTTCTTCAGGGTGGGAAGGCATCCTGCAGTCTGGATCAATTCACCAAGGACCCAGGCCTCAAGCAGGCCAGGCCAGTGCTCTACCACTGAGACACACACAGTCAGCCCAAATGTACAGTACAATTCTTAATCCAATCCGGTGATACACCTTGTGATATAATTCCTAAGAAACCATTTCTTATTCAATAGTTTTCAAAACACGTTAGACTTAAAAACAAAATCAAGTGGGGCGTGGTGATGCATGCCTGTAATCACAGCACTTGGGAAGCTGAAGCAGGAGGATTGTTTCAAGTTCGAGACCAGCCTGTGCTACAAAGTGAGCTCAGTGCCAGCCTGAACTGCACAGCGAGACCTTGTCTCAAAAAAAGACAAAAAAAAAAAAAAAAAAATTTCAATCTGCAATATATAAATGGTCAGGAACAATGACCTATTAGCACCCTACACAACTACAGAACAGTAACAAGTTTCAGTCAAACAAGTACTTATTGAATGTAGGCACTTGAACTGGTGGTGATATAACTGGGGCAGGCTGCAAGACAAAGACAGTAATTCTTTCTTCTACATCACCAGTCCTTTTTATATTTTTTATTTTGAGACAGTCTTTCTTAGCTATGAAATTGCCCAGGCCAGGCTTGAACTTGTGATGTTCCTGCCTCAGCCTCTCAGAGGGCCAGGGTGACAGGTATGCACCACTGTGCCCAGCTGACAATACATTTTCTAATCATACGGGCTTATTCTCTGAAGGGAAGACTACACTAAGTAAGCATACAAGTAACTGTGATAAATGCCCCAAGTAAGAAGCGGGACGCCAGGAAAGCACTGCACTAGGAGACCTGAGCTTCTCTGGAAGCCCAGAGGGTTCCTTGAGAAGTGATTTTTACATTCAGAGCAGAGAAACTCCAGAAGACGACCAGGCAAAGAACAGGCAAGGGTGAGCATTCCCAGGACAGGGAGCAGGCACACTGAAAGCCCTGAACACAGCCAAGCACATGCTGGTAGGTACTGGGCAGGGCAGGGCAGGGCAAGGCAGAGCTGAGCCTGGAGCAAAGGGAGAGGGCAGCAGGACCACGCGCTCCACCTTCACTCGAGGCCAGGGCCTGGCATGCTCAGTGCGACCGGGTGCAGAGGTGCTCCACCACGCCATTTGAACAGGGAGTGCCTCGGAGTACACTGGACCAGCTCTGTGTGAGTCGTCCAGGCTGTGCCTGTGGAAGACTCAGGAAGTCAAAGCACAACTGCTGGAGCTAACCATTCACAAGTCAAGGCAATGCTAAGAAATATGAGTTCCAAAAGGGACAGATCCAGGGGCTTTTCTCCATGGTCACTGTGCTGAACCAGCTCGAGAACAGCAAGCGATGCTGGCCAAATCCAGCATGCAAGGGCAAGAATAAGAGATGGGGCCGCTAGTCACGTACAGGCTCAGGAGCCCTTCCCAAGACTCGGGCTCCTGAGCAAGTGGGAAGCCTCTGACAGTTCTGAAAAGGGTGACATGATTTATGTTTCAAAATGATCACTCTAGCTATTGTCTTGAAAGTAGAGAAGAATACTAAAACCTGGGGGAACTGCTGTAGGAACATTTTAATACAGTAACACAAGTGATCTGGTGATTTCAAGCAGGGCGTCTGTGGAGGTCAGGAAGTGAGCAGACTGTGGCTGCATGCTGAGGGACTTAAGGGTAGCAGAGTGGAGCTCTAGAGAGCACTAGCAAGCAAAGTAAACATGAAAGTCGTCAGCATGGAAAAGCAGCATTTAGGCCAAGAGTACGGGCTCACACCTGAAATCTTGGCATACAAGGAGCCTGAGACGGGAAGAGGTCAAGTTCCAGCTCAGTCTGGGCAACTTAGTGACTTCGGGAGACCCTGCTGCAAAGTGTCTGGGGATGTAGCTCTCAGTGCAAAAGCCCTGGGTTCAATACCCTGTGTGTGTGTTTTCGAGGGGAAGGATGTTTAAGTGGCATGTGAATCAGGATGACCAAAGGAATGAGTAGTCAGAGCAAAGGTCCAGGCAATGAGTAACAGTGAAAAGGGGCACAGATGAGATGATACCAAAGAGCTAGGAGGGGAGGCAGGGCACAGACAATTGTGAGGGCCACAAAAATACCCTACAGGCCACTAAGAATGGAGACCTGTCATCATACATTACCCCATACCCACAGAACAGTAAGTCAAGAGGGGCCCTGATGTAAACACTGACTCCAAGTGTAACCACCCACAGATGTCAGCGCCAGCACGGCGCACACCCCTGAGCTGACAGAGCGGAGCTCTGTGCGTCTGCAGCCGGAGCTCCACCCTATTTTCCTCCCTACTGCTATGAACCCAAGACTACTCTTGCAAAATTGAAGGCTCAAAGAAAAAAGACGTAGCCAGCTGTGCAGCTGAGAGGTTAGGTAAGAAGGAACTGCAGGCTTCAGTAACAGAAGTGCCCAGTGACGGTTTTGGAAAGTGAGAGTCACTGGGCTCTCTGGAAACCTAGGAGGAGAACAGGAGCCAGCGCCCAGAGATCGGAGGGGGGTCAGCATGGTGTGTGTGGGTTGGGGGCGGGGGTAATGACAGTACAGCGTGCCCTGTCCTGTGCTGTGGGTAGAGTGGCAGTTCCCCGTGTGCTATGCCGAGTCTGTGCAGGCTGCCACGACAAACATCCCCAACAGGGACACAGACCACAGAAGCTTCCTTCCCCTGGGTTCTGGCCCTGTGTCGGGGCCCCTCCTCACTGTCCTCACACCAGGGCAGAGCAGGCTCTCAGGTCTCAGGGCAACAGTGACCCCACTGTGCACTCTCACCCTCATGACCCTGTCCAACCTCAGGCCCTCCCAGTCACTGTCCAAACACCATCACCCTGCTATCTGTTCAGCATGTCCACACAGGGAGTGGGCAAGACACACTTATTTCATTGATGAGCCCATGTGAGACCCGGTGAGCAGTGAAACCCAATCTGAAGACAGACAAGGGACGCCACAGGGACATCCTTGAGGAAGGCAAGCAGACAGGGCTGAGCGGGCACAGCTGGGAAAGAGGTGCCCCACTACTCCACTTTCTCAAGCAAGAACCCACAATGCGCAAGTGCTGAAGCAAGGCACCAGGCTGCCACAGGGATGCCACCAATACCAGGGGCATGGGACATGTTTTAAATACCTGTCAGAAGCAAATCACAGCTCTGCAAGGGGCAAAGTCACTTCAGACCCACACACTTTTAAGCCCAGAGAACTCCTAAGGACTGTGGCCAAATGAAATGTAAGACCAGCTATAAAAACAACCCTTCCTGCACAGGGAGAGGGCAGGGTAGCTGACCAAGCGGTGGCTGACCAGGAGGCCCAAAGGCACACTCGTGGCCTGGCAACCTGCAGCAGAGGTGTACTGTGGCTACCTGCTCCACGGTCCCGAAGACTGGGAGGCCACAGCCATGACACTCACTCCCAGTCACCGCAGCTGCTGGAACAAGAATGCTAGTCAGTGCAAGTCTGTTTCCAGGACGCAAACTTTACTGTGAGGGGAGAGCGTCCCCGGGTGCTCAGTAGAAGTTTCATAAACCACTCATGGAATAATCGATATTGTAAATTAGAAAGAAATCATTATACATGTATCACAGATATTAAGGATAAAGTATTCTGTACAACCTTCTGCAAACAAATGTATACATTTAGATAAAACTGACAAATTCTAGATAAATACAACTTTCCAAAACTAACATTAAAAAGAAACGGGAAATTTTTCCTTAACACTATTTAAAAAACTGAATCTAATAAAGAAAACTTTAGTCCAGATAGCTCTGTTAGCAACTATTTAAGAATAAACTACACCAATCTTAAAACAAACTTTCACATAATAAATGAAAGGGGGCTTTCAGCCTGGCGTGAAAGCCAGTGTACATCTGTAATGCCAGCTACTCAGGCAAGATGGTTAAGTTCAAGCCAGCATATACAGGTTAGCAAGATCCTGTCTCAAAATAAAATTTAAAAAGGGCTGTTGATGTAGCTCGTGGTACAGAACTTGCCCAGCATGAACAAGGCTGAGCTCAATTCCCAGTAATACATACACATGTATACACACACACACATACACACACACACATACACACACGCACGCATGCACGCACACACTTCAACCTATTGTATTAAAGCCAGCACAGTATCAATATGAAAATCCAGTGCTCACTTCTGCAGCACATACACTAAAACTTGAAAATCTGTCAAGGACATTACAGAGACCAAAAAAAATAAAAATAAAAAAAAAACACGAATTCAAGATCAGCCTGGGTAACATATCAAGACCCCATCTCCAAAAAGCAAAACAAAACCCAGGAGTGGTGCTGTACCCCTGTGATCGCAGCACTCTGAGAGGCTGAGGCAGGAGGATCAGGCCAAGGCCAGCATGGGCAATTCAGACCAGAGCCCTGAGTTCAACCCCTAATACAACAACAACAAAAGAAAAAGAAAAATTTACTGGCCAAACCTGACTCTAACACACAGCCCCTTCTCATAAACAGCAAAAGATTAGCAACAGCAAACCACAGCCAGGAAAAATACAAGGTCATGCATTAACATTTGAAAACTGGTGTATGTCTTTCATATTAAAAGATTAAGAAGAAAAATAATGATAATCTCATACGTAGAAATAGTATCTACTAAAACTCAACACTTGTCTTTTTTAATATGCAACCATGTGCATTATTTTCAGTTTATGATTTTGATTGGCAAATACATACACTCTACTACTACCACTTCATCCAAACACAGAGCATCCCCGATTCCGTCAGCCACAATCTCCCTCAAACTTCTGTGCATTTCATCACCATCTCCAGTTACAAGCAACCATTGCCTTTTTCAACGTATTTGTGATTTTAAAATAATTCAAACTACAAATAAAAGGAAACTCCTTTTATCTGACAAAAAGCATCTATAACAAACATCCATAGCAAGCATATTTACTTGTGACATACGGAAAGGTATACTTTTGAAACTAGAAGAAAAAGGTATTTTCTATCACCATGTTTGTTCAATACTAATTGAAGATCCCTCTAGATACTACAGTAAAGAAAGTAACAGGAAATATGGGAGAGTTAGAAAAGATCAACCAGGCCAGGGGTGTTGGTACAGACCTGTAACCCCAGTACTCGGGAGTCTGATGCAGGAGGATTGCTGTGAGTTTGAGGCCAGTCTGAACTATACACAGTGAAATCCTTTTTCAAAAAAGATGGGGGGAGGGGGATCAACTAGACCTTTATTATTTTGTATAGCAAAAGCCAAAAGGATCTACAGATGAATTATTAGAATTAACAGGTATACTATGACTGTTGAAAATAAAGCCAATAGATAGAAGTTTTAACATAAAAAATTAAAATTAATTGCAGTGCTACATACCAGTAACAATTACTGAATAAAATTTACATAATGATGTCATTTGTAACAACATCAAGGTATCAAGTACCTAGGAACAAATCTAACAAATGTTTAGGCTCTCTACACAGGAAATTATAAAACTACTGAGAAAAATAAGAGCTATAAATAAATTAATGGCAGTGCCATGTTCACAGAGGGGAAGACCAAATGATGTAATAATACCAATTCTCCCCAAACTGACCAATAGGATAGGGATAATGTGGTACCAATCAAAATCAAGAGGTTTTCTACTTGTCCTATAAAATTTATCAAGCTTATTCTAAATGTACATGGAAATGCAAAGGGCCAAGAACAGATGAGTTGGGGGAGGGAGGGGAGGAGATGTAAAACAAACTGAGATGTGTTTTGCACACATATGAACTCCCCACGAGGAATGTGACCATTATGTACTTCGAGTACAGATTAGTAAGAATACAAAGCACTAAAAAACAGCAGATAAGTTAATCTTAGAAAACAAAATAGGAAGGCTTGCTTTACCAGCTCTCAAGACTTAAGTCAAAAGTCACAGCATTAAGACAGGTGGCCCTGCTACAAGGAAAGACGGGAGACTAGAGAAGAGAACCCAGGAGTAGACCCACAGAACAGGAGCAACTGGCTTAGGAAATTATAAAAGTGGTGACAGTAAGCAAGAAGGAAGGGGACGCTCTTCAATAAATTACACAGGACAACTGGAAGCCATACAGAAAAGTTAGACTTGGCTTCTTCCTAGCCATAAATAAAAACTCCCACACAGGTGCAAGGATAAAAATCAAGACATAGAAGACACCTCTGGTATTTCACCTATACCCTGCCAGATCTCATTACTGTGGTATGCCAGTTTCACCTGGAAGCGGCCACACCTCTTTGCCTTTGACTTTCTAGGAGGTGGCTGAGTGCTGAGGGGTGATGTCCCACCCTCACCACCTATGCCAATCACTGATGTACATGAAAAACTTGACAGCCTGAGCTATCAATACACTCAGTAAAGCGTACAGTACCATAATCATGAAGTGGATGCTTCAACCCAGTATATTCCTTGTGATCATTCCCCATATTAATTACTTATACTCTAATCCTTATGTCAAGTTCTGCTTTGGGAGAAACCAAGAATACAAAGTCCAGGAGGTATCATGAGTGTGGAGGGAGAAGAACAATTGCTAACCACAATTAGTTCTGTTTTCCTAACTGCTAGTTGAAGAAAATGCTTTAGGCAACAAAGTGGTACCATACAGGCAACTCTGTCCTGGAAATCACAAATGTTCCACATCATGTGAGAGGTGCTACGTATCTCAAAATATGCTTTACACTTGTAAATTGTTAGTTCCTGGAAACACTAATCAACTGCACATGATCACAATCTTCTTGCTATGTTGTGCAGTTCTCCTGTCTATGATGTTTATGCAACTTCTGGACAAGGTAATTACCCAACCACAAAACAGTAAAGTGAATGTTTTACAACCAGGCATGAAATGAAGGGTCTGTGAGGCTGGGTATAGTAGCACACACCTGCAATCCCAGAACTCGGAGGCTGAGGCAGGTGGATCCTTGCCAAGCTTGAGACCAGCTTGGGCTACAAAATGAGCTCAAGTCCAGCCTGCCTGAACTGCAGAGCAAGATCCTGTCTCAAACAGTCAAACAAAGAAAGAAAAAAAAAAAGGAAAGGCTGTGGGCAAACTGTCACGTCTTGGAAAGCCTAACTTCACCTGATAAAGTGAGATGTGTACATTTTAATTCTATATACAATAAGCAAATACAATTAAACTACTTACCTACATTTTAAATGTAATTTTGTTACTGAATGCATTTATTAAAAGTACGTAATATCTATTACCACAAATTTATTTTTTAATCCCTCACAAGTTTAATAATGTACTTCCTTTGGAATTCTATGAATTTGATTTGATGGTTTTAAAAATCATCATATTGTGAAGTTATAAGCCTCACTAGATTTCGAAAGGGATTCAGAGTGAAGTAAATCAGAAAAAAAAAAAATTTTAGAATTCTGGTCTAGAAGACTGTGAAATAGGAAAAATCTTGGCTCTGAAGGTAGAAAAAACTAATTAAATAGAGCTCAGAAATCAAAGCCCTATAGAAAACAAACTGGTAATTTTGAAACACTAAAATTAAATACTTTATCAAAAGATACCATTAACAAAGTGAATAAACAAGGAACAGTGTAGGAGAAATTCTTTGCCCAACATATAAGCACAGAGCTCATATCCTCAATATAGACCTCTTACAAATCAACTAGAAAGAAAGAAAAAACAACCATTTAAAAATGGCTAAGAGACTGACCATTTTCTTTTAAATTATGCATCCAAATACCCAATAAATGTAATAAATGGTATTTCACCTCATTAATAAGCAGAGAAGGCACTTTAAAACCTCAATAGTAACAGTGAACATTCACCAAATTAACCAGTCTGTGCGTCTGACCTTATCAGGGCTGGCAAGGAGCAGCAGGAGCTGTGGGACACAAGCGGACTGCACCTTGCTTTGGACTGCTGTGTACCACTCTCTGCTGAGACTGCAACCATGTGGCCCAGGACACACCCACAAGGAAGCCACACCTTGCTAACAGATGTGCGCAAGATGCTCACGCAGCATTAGTACATGTGAGAAATGGCATGGGAGATCAAGGCAAGAAGAATGAGGCACCAAATAAATAGTACTACAACCACATCCACTTGGTCACAGGTTTAATAATAAGAGATTACGTTTTTTTAAATTTGAGAAGAAAATAATGGAGAATGCTTTCATAACATTCTCAGAATTAAGGGTTTCCTAACCAAGATTCAAACTGCATTTAATCTATCACACATTATGAATATTTTTAAAGCCTTTATCTTAAAAAAAAAAAAAAAAGCACTGAACTGTTTACAAATGAATGACATTAGGGATATTAACCCAAATAATACAACTGAGAGGGGTGGTATCACTGAAACAAAACCAGCTAGGCACCCACTGCTGAAGCCAGGCAATGGAAACAAAGAGTCCAGCACACTTCTCCCCCTGCATTGATGCTTTCATTTGAGGGGCTGTAAAAAGTGGAAAACAAGCCAAATTAGGAAACCGAATTTGTGACACATATAATTGACAAAGGAAGATGACCAAAGTGTAAGAACTCCCTCAAATAAAAAAAACCGATCACAGCTGGGTGTGGTGAGCACGTCTGTGAGCTCAGCACTCTTCGAGGCTGAGGCAGAATCCCATATTTAAGCCACATTCAAGTCTGGGCAATCTAGTGAGACTCTTACCTCAAAATAAAAAATGAAAAAGGGCTGGGGATGTAGCTCCGTGTAAAGGTTCTGGATTCAATCCACAGTTCTGACTGGGCAGAAGGTATGAGGAGGTGTGAGGCAGCACAGTAACTTAAGCCCAGTAGTCCTAGACCAGCCTGGGCAACATAACGACATCCCACATCCAAGGAAAGAAAGAATAAAAGAAGGGGAGGTGAGGAGAGGGACGAAGGAAGAAAGCAAATAGCAAGGGTCCATAAACAAAGGAAGAGACACTCACATCCAAAAGGAACGAAGAAAATGTGAATATGCATACATGTGAAGCTACTGTTTTCAAAAACTCCAAAGAGATAGTAACTATATGATTCAAGACTCTGGCTGCATGGGGCTAGAGGGAAAGGACACATCCGGAATAAGACAAGGGACTCATCAGTTTTAGCTCTCTGTCCCCATGGGTAGTGGGTTCATCTGCACTTAGTTACTCATATCACTTACCAAGCTCTCTACATACTCTTTAAGCACATTTTATAATTTACAGTGAATCACTCAGAGAGTAAGGAAAACACTCTCGCAAGTTAAAAATGTCATAGCATAAAAATATCACCTCAAAGTTCAAGCAGAAAAGTCTCCCAGAAATTAAATTTTAAAAATGATGAGACGGAAAACAGAGAAGGAAGGAAACAAAGTTTGAGGGTTGGGGCTGGGGATATAGCTCAGTGGAATAAGCGCTTGCCTAGCAAGCGCAGGGTCCTGAGTTCGATCCCCAGTACCGCAATAAATAAATAAATAAATAAATAAATAAATAAATAAATCAAAGTTTGAGGGTTGGTGTAGAAAGATCCACATGTGAATATGAAGAAATACAGAGAGCGAGATGACAGCGGGAAAAGCCATGAGACAGTCTCAGGCAAGTGAAGGGCGCAAGCGAGGCAAGTAAGTGCCCGTGCACACACTGAAGTTCTCTCCCGAGGCACAGGCACCAAGATGGGACTCTGGACTCTAGGAGCAAGGAGCAGACCCCCCGATCTCAGTGCTGGAGATGGGTGCATCTCACAGACTCCACACATCCCAACAGCAGCACCAGAAGCCAGGAGGCAACAGAACCACAACTTCAAAGATCTGAAGGACAATGATTTCCAGTCAAGTTCCATGCTCAGGTGAAGCAAACACGAGAGTACAACCAAAATGTCTCAGACATACAAAGCCTCAAAAATGTTTATACCTAGTCACCTTCTCTCAGGAGCCTACCGAGGCATGCTCGCCAGAGCAGGGAACGTAGAAGGGAAACAGTGTGCAGAACAGGGAATTTACAAAGGATGAGGCAAGGAGAATTCCAAGGCTGCTGAAAGAAAATCTCAAAATGTAAACGTGCTATTTTAAACTCAGGGAGAAACTAAACCAGATTTGAGCAAAGAGAGAACATGTTTCGGGCCAGGGATATAGCTCAGCGCCGTAAGTGCTTGCCTGGCAAGCCCGCGGCCATGAGTTTGGTTCCTGGTACCAAAAAAGAAAAGAGAGGGAGAACATTTTTCAGGCTATCTCCTACATGAGATTATACTGAGAATATATTTAGCCTGCCAGCAAGTATGGGGATGAATTATGTACCCAGAAAACTAAACAATAAAACAACACAATTGCTGCTTTGTAAATATTAATTATGAAGAATATTTTATGTAATTTCAATAATGTGAACAATACCAACTGCCCAAAAATTATGAGGTGGGGAAGCCTTGAGGAAGGGAAGTGAGCATGCTTGTTGGACTATGGAGATGGGGCTGGGCACATCAGCTACAGAGCCAGTGCCTGGCTCCCACAGCAGGAGGCAGACACAAGACCTCCCACGGGAGGAAAACTCAAGCAACAGGAGCAGCAGCAGGTCCCTTCAGGACAGGAAAGGGAACAAAACCTTCAATTCAACAACAACTGCCTTCAGGACCCTGGAAATAGTGGGCTGCTTTTTACTCTGAACCCAGTGGAACAATCCCACTTCCTAAACAGAACTATATGTGCCATTTACAAAACACAGAAATTCATTTCTAAAAAGGTAAGGGAGCTGCGGTCAGAGATGACAACTAGCCACTATTCTCGAAGCAGCAGCTGTGTCGGGTCCATCAGGGAAGCCTCTACACCTGTGCCATCTCTCTGGCACACAACAGAACTCCCTCCTTGCACCAGCTTTCAGAGTAGGGTTATCTCACTTTTATAGAGAGAACTGAAAATTAGGATGCATGAGAAACATTTTTATTTTTATTTCTTTTTTGTTTACCTTTCCAGCAGTTGCAAAATATTCACCATCAGGAGACCATTCCATCAACTGTACAGATACTGAGGTTCTAAAAAAAAAAAAAAACTTAAAACAGTTAGAATTTTTTTGTACATGTAAATGATATGATTTTTGTAACATCAAAGCCACGCTTATCAGAACGTAAGTGTTTCTGCGTCCCTAAAAATTTCACCTTCCTAAACCTGTAACTTAATTAAAATGAATCCGAAGTTTGCTCTGGAGAAAGCAGAATGAAAGCAAATGCATACAATACACCCACATACATAGACCATCAGCACCTAATCTAACAAATACTGAACCCAGCATCTTCCTCAGCTAGCCAGGCTCTGCACATACCCAGGCACTCTGGCATGCAGCCACCCTTCCAGGGGAGGGCCCAGGAACTCCTTCCCCACCCACATCTCATCCAGTGTGAGCAGCTCCCATGTGACGACCCTGTGAACTCACGTCTCGAAGCTGTGAGTAGGAAATACTGCTGTCCTTTGTGAGCAGTGAGCTCCGGCACAGAATGAAGAGCGACCTAATGAGCTCTGACTGGGAAGGTCTACTTTCTATGCCTCTAACTGCAATCGTACCATCAAAAAATAAAGATTTTTGTAAAAGAGAACATAATCTAGGAAGCATTTTTTAAATTAATGAACATAAAACAGAGTTAGACACTAACTTGCACTGCCAGACGCATTTCCAATCATTTAAAACAGGAGGAATTTTATTGTCAATTTCTTCCTCCTCTTCCAGAATATCACCTCCTGGAGGAGCCCACAACTGAACAGAATCAGTTGCTGTCAATAACCTGTTATCTGAAAATTAAAGAATGTTCTGATGAATAAGCAAGGATTATCCAGGGAAAGAAATGCACATACAGGTTCTTACTTAGGCCTATAACTATTTTGTGAAAAATAAGCAATACAGTACCACCTACAAAAAACACTTGGAATGGAGTCTCTTAGAAAAAGCAGGTGGCTGGCTGTGGTGGCCCACGCCTGTAATCCCAGCACTCGAGAGGCTGAGGCAGGAGGATCACTGTGAGCTTGAGACCAGCCTGGGTTACAAAGGGAGCTCAGGGCCAGCCTGAACTGCACAGCGAGATCCTATCTCAAAAAGACCAAAAAAAAAGCAGGAAAAAAATAATGATGATGATGATGATCCCTAGACAACAAAGAATAGTGCTAGGCCTGGTGGTGCACGCCTGTAATCCCACCACTGGGAAGTTGAAACAGGAGGATTTCCGGACGTTCAAGGCTAGCCTGGGCTACACAGTGAATTCAGGGACAGCATGAACTATACAGTGAGACCTTGTCTCAAAAAAACAAACAAAAAAAAGGAATAGCTCTTACAATAAAAGACTTGAGAACAAAAAAGAAAGCTTACTAGCAAAGAGCTACAGTGTTACCAAGCAAGTCTTAAAAACAAGAATAGCCAACATAGAATGGCAAAGCCCCAAAACGCTGATATATACAGTACAAAATGTTCTGAGGATTGCCAAGCATGGTGGTGCCTGCCTGCAAGCCCAGCACTTGGGAGGACGGGGCAGATCACCCCACATTCGAGGCCAGCTTGGGCTACACTGCAAGACACTGTCTCAAAAAAACAAACAAAAGAGGTTCTCAGAATGTAAGAAAAACTGCAAATTAATGGACTTTGTTTTCTACGTGGAATAAAAAGCATCAATAATTTTAAGTGTAAAAGGGAGCAATAGCTATTATCATTAAGTTTTCAAATCTTTCAAAATTAAAGGTAGTAATTTCCTAAAATACAGAGGATACCTAAAAAAGATGGAATATTTTTGGTCCCTGTTTTATTTATGACTTTGTTTCTTATTAAATACAGTAAAAATAAGGTATAGCACATTAATTAAGGAAACAAGTCACTGTTTCTTAAAATAAAACATTAAACGGCAGAGGCAGAAAAGCACAGAAGAGCACAGAACAGTACAATGAGCACTCTACACAGCAACGAATTCAACAGAAAGAAAATACAGCACTGACTGTTTTCACATTGTGGAACACCACATAACACTGTACTCATACACTTAAAACAAATATCTAAGTGTTCATATGTCTAAGTATAATTAGTAAATACCTTGAGGGTCCCATGCCAGGTTGTATGTCACAGAACTCAAAAAAAACTGCCCAGTTTTAAGCCACTGACACTTGAGTTGCTGGAACACATGCAAAAAAAAAAAAAGAAAAAGATGTCTTTCAAATATACAAACATTCTACCATTTTACCATTTTCTTCAATGTAAGACCTTATGGTCTGAAATAAAGATGAGAGTACTGCCAGGCGTGGTGGTGCATGCCTATAATCCCAGCACTTGGGAGGCTGAGGCAGAAGCGCTGTGAGCTCGAGACCAGCCTGGGCTACAGTGTGAGCTCAAGTCCAGCCTAAATTGCATTGCGAGACCCTGTCTCAAAACGACAAAAAAACAAAACTGATGATGTGGATATTATTTTCACACAGTGTTTTAAAAATAACTTTCAATGATCCTACTTTATTCTCCCACGTTGATCAACACCCCCCCCAACAAGCATGGTCTCCAAGGCTTCCTTCCAGTCAAGAAACCCTCCCCTGTGCTGAGGAGGCCTCTGCTAACTGCACCTGCGGAACCCGTATGTGCATGGCGTGCACGAAGGCCGGCCGCACTCGTCCCCACTCTGCCCCCTCTGGCGTTCTACCGCCCGCCCAAAGCTTCGTTCACGGCTCCTTAATTCTTTATCTTTAGTGCTTCTCACACCTGCTACACAGGTGCTCAGAAATGTTTATTAAGACAAAACCTCACAGTGACCATCACCAGTATGTACTGTAAAAGTGCACTAATAAAACTTTTTAAATTAAAATTAAAATAGATGCACAGTAGAACAAAATGCTAATCATCACGATCATATGGACTGTCTTTAAAAAAACTATATATAACTCCTAAGTTAGAAGTCAACAGATTTGAACTGTATGATGCATATATAATTTACAGTCTATTACACGTTTTCATCCATTTTTTAATATTTTCATCCTAGAAAGTAATTTAAAGTTTAAGTCAAAAACCTCTCATGTGAATTACTACATTCTAAATAAATAAAAGCCCACTTTATATCTTTGTTGTATATTAATAAATGTACAAGATGGGCACGGTGGCGCACACTTGTAATCCCAGCACTTGGAAGGCTAAGGCAGGGGGACCGCTGCGAGTTTGAGATCAGCCTGGGCTACAAAGTCAGCTCAAGGCCAGTCTGAACTGCATAGTAAGACTCTGTGTCAAACAGACACACATACACACACACACACACAAAATAAAAAGTAAAAAGTAAATGTGCAATGCCCTGTTGGGCCAACATAGTACAACATACAATCATGCCAGTTTAGGCAAGTTAGTAACTGCCTAGCAAGTACAACTTTTAAATGGCATTACTTTTATAGTAATGTTAATAATTAAGAAATTTATACAAGGTTTCTTGTCTACTCAGATGTAGAATTTGAAGATATGCTTGCAAAATCTACATTTCATTATCTAAAAATAATTTTATACTTTATCATCAGAAAAAGTTATTTTTAAAATCTCACCACTGCTTACCAAACATCAGTCACAACAGTATCTTAAATAATTAAATCATTCCTAAGATTACAGATGACCCTAGTACTTTTTCTTTAGGTGTTTAATCCATGAGCCAACTACAGTATGTCACAGAAATTTTCAATATGCAGCCTAGAACTCTAAAAAGTATTTTTTTTTTCTAGCAGTACTGAGGACTGAACCCCAGGCTTTGCACTGAGCTACATCCCCAGTCCTTTCTATATATTTTGAGACAGGGTTTAAATTGCTAAATTGGCCAGGTTGGGTTCAAACTGGGAATCCTCCTGCCTCACTGGGAATACAGGTGTGCACTGTCACACCTGGCTATGGAATTTTAATTATGCTCTCTAGGTGACTTGTGTCTGTGGTGCTGGGGACTGACCTGAAACCCTGCGCATGCTAGGAAGGCTCTCCACCAATGAGCTTCATCCCAAAGCAGTTCATAAGCACTCCAAAATTTGGCACCCATTGCCTACTACTAGTATAGACAAAGGCTGTGATCCTCCGAAGCCCTGAAATCATCCCATCTGCCTCTTTTATTTAGCCTTCGCTGTACACTCAGGGGAGACTGCAGAGCTGATCGGCCCACAGTAACTAAGGGATATTGTTAACCCGACAGGAAAGGATTAGAGGCAGGGGTGGAGGACAAAGGGAGAAGAAATAAAAACCAGAACAGAATAACAACAAAAAACAACTAGGAACAATATTCACGCTCATATAAAAACAAGATCAGGAAAAAAGAAAACAAAGAGGAAAAAAAGAAAATAAGAAAAATGTCTACTTCATGGGAATGCCTCTGCTGTTACTAGTAGGCCATGTGGGCAGACAGGGCCCAGAAAATAAAATAATAATAATAATACATGTGAATGGTTGTCAATACTGTGTGCTAGACCTCTTTGCTGCAAAGGTTCTCTGAGTGCCCAACAACAGTCACCTACTCAGGAACACCACAAGTTCCAGATTCTAGGTACTTGGGATGACTTCACGAACAACAGAAAAATTTATGCCACTTACATTATGAGTAGTGAGCATACATAAATAAGGTAAGTCCTTGGAAAAGAAGTTTAAAAAGAGATAAAAGGCTAGAAGTTAAAACAGATAAATGGGTAGAAGCTGCACTTTTAAGTGTGGTGATGGTGGACCTCACTGAGACCCTTTACTGAGTAAAGACTAAAGAATCTAGGAAAGATAGCCTGGGGCTGCATGGAAGCCGGTCCAAGAGAACAGCTGACACCAAGGGAGAGAGACTGGGGACACGCTGCAGTGTGGCTGAGAAGAAATCCAGAGTGGGAAACGAGCAGGAGATGAGCTCTGAGAAGTGCTAGGCTGTCTTCTACTTGACCGCATTCTGGCTCTTGTCTCATCTGGAGCAGACAGGAGACCACGTAGTGAGCAGACACCAGCAACCTGGGCCAGAGCAAGCTGGTCCAGACCAGGCACGTGGAAGCTAGCAATGCTCTCGGGATTTAGGCTTCTGAAAGGCCCCAGCCACTGCACACTGATATTCTAGCTCGCTTCTACCCTTGTTCTTATGGTGCCTCTTGTCACTATCAACCAGGCTGTAAAGTTAACTAGAATCAATCAGAAACCTGAAAAAGTAGATTCTAAAAGCATTCTACTATCATTAATACTTACACAATTCCTCTTATGAGAATTTATGCCCAGGGGCTCAAATATACACACAGCATTTCCATATGAAGCTGCAATCTAAAAAGAAAAAGCACAGCACACATATTTATAAAAAGGTAAACACAACCTAGTTTTCACAATAACATATAAACTAATGACATTTAATACAATCCCAATGCAGCCCTGATGATCTATTTCCTGACATACACACACCTGGAAGTGTATTAGAGTTAAGAATCTACAAACATTCAGTAGGCTTTATTTTACAAGTACAAAGTTGACCTATTCAAAGAAATGATTTTTTCTAAGAATTTTTTACAGAAAAATAAATTTATTCAAAAATTAAATTTATAAAAATACACTCCAACTGTGTGGGCAGCTGCCAGTGGGGAGCGGTGGGGTGCATCGGCACCCACATCAGAGCCACAGCAACTCCCAGAGATCCAGCCAAGGAACAAACGGGAACTGGAGCACAACAGCAAGAGAGAGCTGCAGATGGAGGTGGATCACACGGCCCCACGCCCTTCTCACTCCAACATCAAGCAGGAAGCATGAACTGAGTTACTGGGCTTCAGCTCCCACCCTGAACGCCCTCTGTGAGCACCTTGAGCCTCAGCGGCCTGCGCAATCACCACCTGTTCCTGACAGCAATGGGACGAGTCCACAGGCTTCAGGACTCACCCCAGACTACTGATGCGAGCAACAAGAGTGTCTCCATACTGCTTGCATATATGAACCTTGTGTGAACCCATGGCGACCGGGTAGGCAGCAGAGAGAGAACCTCCCGGAGGAATGCCACTCAGCCATAGGAATATAGCAACATGTGAAGGACAGAAAGGAAAGAGGTGGATATCCTGAACTCAAGAAGGATCTGAAATGGGAACTGAAACCCTCGGAAAGACTAAGCA
>PVLD010011629.1:48231-64404 GCA_004027595.1 Dinomys branickii
GGGATCGGAGATCTGCCATGGCGCAGTTGGAGGGAGACGAGACGGAGAGGGAGGAGGTCACCGCTCCAAGCACACCCTTGGCCCACGCCCTCGTTTCAGCATTTGCAGCTTCAACTTCGGAGACCCATTGCCCAGCTGCAAGGGGTGGGGAACGGTAATGCTGGAGATCAGGAGGAGGTGGGAGGAGAAGAAAGGGCCTCTGGCATCAAGGCAACGGGACAGAGCCAAAAGGGTCACAGAGAGCGCCTCGATGGGGTTGCGTGCCCCACGGCTGCTCCTCTGAGGGCCCCGCGGCTGCTCCGCTGTGGACCCCGCGGCTTAACCACAATGGGCCCCGTGGCTGCTCCGCTCTGGGCCCCGATGCCGCTCTGCAGTGGGCCCTGCGGCTGCTCCGTTGTTGTCCCCATGGCTGCTCCGCTGCTGCTTCGCTGTGGGCCCGGTGGCTGCTCCGCTAAGGGCCCCACTCAGGGCACCTCATGGACTGGACCCAGCCCCACCCATAATGACAGGGTGGAGCCGGGCGGTCTGCTGTGAGCATATGTGCTTTCCCACCTCCAACCATGGCAGTTTGTATACACCCATGTATGTTATAGTATAGTCTGAGGCAGCTGTATCTCTTACCAAGGCAAGAGTCCAAGGATATAGATAAACCCAGGAGTACAGTTGTTATCACAGGGAAGATGACTGATTGAGTGGTAGGGCAACGGAGATGAGGGAGGAGAAAAACTGAATGATCAAATGGGCCATCATCTGTGTAACTGAGTAACAAAGATGAAGGTAACATTATGTAGGACAGCATCCAGAGCTAATTCCCTTCTATGTTCTCTATAATTCTGTATTTCCTCAATCGTTTTTGTACTAAGAAGTGAAGATAACTTTATATTATACAGCATCCAGTGCAAATTCCCTACTATCTTCTCTATAATTTGGTATTTCCTTTAATATTTTTGTGTTAACTAATGTGAAGATAACTATGTAATACAACATCCAGTGCTAATTGCCTACTATATTCTGTATAACTTTGTATTTTCTGTATTGTTTATGGCTTTTCTGGTTCATATGTCTCCATTCTTTTGTCTTTAAAAAAAAAATTTTTTTTTAAATAAAATTAAGCCTAGAGCCCTTATACTATTTTAAATTTTCCAAATTAGGTCACGTAAAAAAAAAATGAATATTAAGACAACATTAAATATTAAACTCAGATGATAGCAACAGTGAGGGATTAAATCTAGTCTTGTTTGTAATAAGAAATCATAAACAATAGCTAAAGAAATGATTATAAGTAATATTTTCTTAAAATGATATGAACTAAATTACATGTTAAAAATCAAAATTTCTTACATGCTGAGGGAATATCAATAAAATAATCAAAAGGCAGATAATGAAAGAATTTAGCTACAAAAATTGAGCAACGTGAAAAATATATTTAAGACTCCTATAACAAATTGAGATGAAAAACACCAAAGAAAATGTAAACTAGCTTAAATCACCTATTTAAAAAGTTTAGCTTACCAATACCTCAAAAGCCAAGTTTTATTTTACCTAAAAAGGAGCTTTGTAAAGCTAGAACTCTGTGAATGGACAAAGATACACAAAACCATGGAAAATAATGCAGTAATAGCATCTAGAGATAGAATGAAGCCAAAATATACAATAGAAGTCAAATAAAGGTCACTTTATAATGCTAACAATCTACATTTTACAAAGGCATAACACATTAATATTTACCTACCAAAAAACACAACAGTGAAAATTCCACAATTCACCCCAGATTAAACTCTTTAATGACTTTCATCATCATAGGTTAAATTTGCTCATTCTTGAATCAATTGAATATAGCTCTTCTCTGACTACAATATTTTTAATTTGCCTATGTATTCTGTATCAATATCATGTATGTATTTCACCCTAAATAATGATTTCCACATTTCAAATATGTTTAATGTGAATTAAAGTAGAAGTCAAGGTTTTATGTTTTTTCTGAGTATCTGCCACTATAGTGTATATTAAAACGATATTCTTTTCCACCAAAAAAAAAAAAAAAAAAACACTCCAATGGCACATCTTTTTATCAGAAACTATAATCCAGTGAATATAATATAAAAACCATGGAGAGTAGAAGACATCAAATACTAGCAGGTTTTAAGAACCCATCATATAAATGGCACTGTTACACAACCAAACAGAAAACAGCATGGGAAGCTGACTAGGAGGAGGAGAACAGAAAACATGCAGCAGAGCAGTCACAGAGCCACCCACCGGCCTGAACACAAGAGGGCCAGGAGAGCTCCTCACCAAGGCCTGGGGGCCAGGAGGACTGTGTTCCCACCTGGTAACAGGGACATAAACCCCTCTGCTCCTGGAAGCAGAGCCTCTCTGCCAGTAACTCCTGAAAGGTCAATTCCTATTCATCCTCCTGATGAAGAGGTGATCAGCTAGGGGCACAGACCAAAAGCCATCCCTTCTGATCCCTCTGAAACCCAGGTAACACAGAACTCCATTAGGGCCAGATGTGGTAGTGCTAACCTGTAACCTCAGCTACCTGGGAAGCTGAGGCAGGATGATTACAAATGTGAGGCCAGCTTAGGCAACTTAGTGAGACCCAGTCTCACAATAAAACATTTTTAAAAGGGCTGGGGATACAGCTTAGCACCCTCTGAGTTCAATCTCCAGTACCAGAAAACAAAACAAACAGAAACTAAATTAGGTACATCTTTTAAGGCCTGCCAAAAAAAGACTACTGTGATTTTCAAGTACTCTCCTCATGCCAAAAGGTGACTTTACGTGTTCTTAGAAAAGATGATTTCTTTGAATAGGTCAACTTTGTCCTTGTAAAATAAAGCCTACTGAATGTTTTTAGATTCTTAACTCTGATATACTTTCAAGTATGTTTATATCAGGAAATAGAAAATTAGTGTACCTAACACTCTCTCCAGGACAAGGCTTTGAATCCACAGTGGTTGGAGGCTACTTGAGATGCCTGCTGACGATGCTCTGCACTAGTCTGACAGAGTCACAAACTCTATGACTCTCAAAGTCATCCATCACAAGGACTAGGCCTACATAATGGTAAGGAACTATAGAAACATAGCCTGCTAACCCAGCATAGTGGCACACACCTATAATACCAGCATTTGGGAAGCTAAGGCAGGACTGCTGTGAGTCTGAGACCAGCCTGGGCTACAAAGTAAGTTGAATGCCACCCTGAATTGCATAGCGAGACCCTGACTCAAAAAGACCAAAAAAAAAAAAAAAAAAAAAGAAACATAGGCTGCTCTGCTTCTCATAGGTATGAACACTGTCTTTTATATTTTAAATATCTTGGAGGCTGAGGTAGGAGGATTGTTAAATTCAAGGCCAACCTGAACTACAGAGCGAAACTCTGCCTCAAACTCCCCAAAAATAAAACTTCTCCTAGAAAATCTGTTGACTGTAATTATAACCAGAACTTAAGTAATTTATTAAAATTCACCTCTGACCACTATTGCACTATCGATAAGGCAGGCTTAAAGCCATCCTATTTGGCCTTTAAGAAGAGCATGTCAGAATGGGTGGGTGGGTGGGTGGGTGGGTGTGTGTGTGTGTGTGTGTGTGTGTGTGTGAACCCAGGATCTTCACACTGAACTACATCTACACAACTTAATTTTTTATTCTGAGACAGAATCTCACTAAGTATCCAAGTTGAGAAGGAACCTGCAGTCTTCCTGCCTCAACCTCCCATTACAGGCACACATTACCATGCCTAGCCTGTTTTCTAAAATAAGCATAAGCAATGCCTGGGGGTGGGGCGAACTACAGAAAATCAGAAAAGAGAAAATTCAGTGTTACAATAATAGGGGAAATCCATCACTCGACCATCCAGGAGTACTACATTTACATAAATATTAAGGCTTGATCCCAGCAGTAGCATGGGGTGGGAGAAATGTAACAATAAGGTCACTACGACGTATTCTGCATAAACTTGCATGACTACTATTTATTTAATCAAGTAATTCCTGATTTAGCACATTCTTGATAAAATTTGTTGTTCAGTAAAGAATACTGTCTAGGACTAAGGTCGCTTACAGTTATTACAGATAAAAATCTTACTTTCATATTCTCACAATGCTGGCCTCATCTGTAAGCTCAGCGCTGGGGCATATAGCAAATATGCTTTCACATGTAAATTTGATATTTTGTTTGAAATTTTGAGGGAGTATATGATGAAATTTTAACTATTTCAAAGTAAATGCTCTGTTTTAAAGTATTAATAAATGAACTATAAAACTCTCAAAAATAAGCTTTCATTAAATTGAAAGACTTTACAAAGCACCTACTATATGACAAATTTACAATAGACATTAAAAATCTTAACAAAATTGTGATGTTATAAACCAGGCATGGCAGTGCATGCCTGTAACCCCAGCACTCTAGGAGACTGGGGCAGAAGGAACACCAGCCTGGGCAATTTAGTAACTTAGTGAAGCCAGGCATGGTAGTGCAGGTCTGTAATCCCAGCACCCAGGAGACTCAGGCAGGAGGATCATTGCAAGTTTGAGGCCAGCTTGGGCTACAAAATGAGCTCAAGGCCAGCCTGAACTACATAGCAAGACCCTGTCTCAAAAAACACAAAAAATAAAAGAAGGTAACTTAGTGAGACCCTGTCTCAAAACAAAGAAAAACAGTGCTCAGTGTGAAGGCCCCGAGTTCAATCCCCCAGTACCACAAGAAAAAACAAACAAACTGATGTTATTTCCAGGCTCAGTGACATGGCCCTGTAGTGCCAGCACATAGGAAGCTAAGGAAGGAGAATCAGTTGAGTCCAAGAGCTTGAGGCCAGTCTAAAACTGTTTCAGAAAACAAAGTTTTGGTATTAGAAGAAATATTAGGTAAACAAGATAAAAGTTTATTTCTCCCTACTGGCTTAATGCCCGCCACGATCACCAGCTGGCAGAGTATCAGGATGTATAAGGTAGCAATGCCTGCAGCCCTTCTGGGCCAGCTATACCCATGGGACAACTACATCGCATCACTGGCTTAACAGCACTTTACAGTTACATACAAGTCATTCTTTTATAACTCCATTAACAGCACATATTAACAAGAAAGTGTACACAAGCCTTGTCCCAAAGAATAAGGAAACTGTGCAGAAGTCCTTACCCTCCCTTGTTGGTTAGAGCACTCCACGCAGCTGACTTGGATGTTCCCATGCTTAGCACCAGGAATGATCTGCACACATTCAAAGTCATTTGCCAAAATAACAATGTCACAGCCGGACCCATAGGCCTAGGAAGAAAGCGTTTAATGATAAGTAAGATATGCAGCTTTTGAACTACGGTGTAATGTTTTATCTTAGATTCTGTTCCCATTGTAAAATATACCGCACCATATTTTATAAGACAGTACGAGTATCAATTTCCAAACAAAAAACACTGAAAGTCACATCAGAAAGTAAAGTAATTCCATCCAGGAGCATTATCATTCAACAACTGCTATTAACAAGAAATAGGTTCTTCCAGTTTTTAAGCACTACAACCAGAATTTTTCCTATTGTTATTTGCCACTCTAGTATGACACATAAAGGTATAATTAAGACAGATTCTGTTTATCTAATCAAGTCTGCAGTTAGTGGCGCATCAGCATTATAAAAACTAACATACACTACAGTGTTGGAACAGTTTTAAAGCCTCTGCAAAATTGAAAACAAAAGTATGTGAGAATTTTGTTTTCAATAGGCTTTTAAAAGTATAATTTTAGGTTTAATATGTTATCTTTGTGCAACTGACTTTTTCACATAACAAAGCCACAAATAACTTTCTGAGTATTTTTTTCTTCTGTATAAGTGGAAAGGGTACTTTTCACATACAAAAGTAGGCTGTTATTTTCAAAAGAACTTTATCATTAAGCAATTACCAACAATAATTAGCCCTTAATTACAGTGTGAGATTACTCTAGCAACTAGTAAAGGATACAACTGAATGATTTTCCCACATGCACCCCATCATCCAGATAAAACTCCAGTTCTATTAACAGTGAAACTGATCAATTATTACTGATTTAAAAATTAACATTTTCTAAAAAAATTATTTGGTGTGGCCATCTTACATGCTTCTTTCTCCTACAAAAAGCTAAACATTTTAGCAGAAGTATAATGAGAAATTACATCTTACTATTAACTTATGTGCGTTCTGGTACCCAGAGGTCATTTCACTGTGACAACACTACAGTGAAATCCATAAATACAAAGTGAATAAGCAAACTGCAGGCCACAGTTCGTTCTGTCAGAGCTTCTCTCCAGAGCTGTCTCCATCCAAAAATGAGGACGAGCTGAAGGCTTCAACTACATTCCCCAGGCTCAACCAGAAAGACAGAAACCAGGCATGACTTTCCGACACAGCTCCACACATGGAAAGAAGTTAAACTGAGACAGCATATGAGGCAGGATAGTAAGAACAAGGACAGCAACTAACCTAAGTCTGTGAGTCCACACTGAGCCTGCCTGTACTGCTCACCTACGCATGCCAGGCACCAGGAAGGAAGGAAGCCAACCCAGCATGCTTTGAAGAATAAATTCTAAAACAAGTTGATTTGTAAAAATACTGGGCAGAGAAAACTCTGTGCCCTAAGAATAACTTAACAGAATTGTTGGAAAACTTCCCTCACTCAACATACAGTGTGTAGAAATACATATTTCTTGTATTGCCACACTTCTTGGTGTATGCAACTCTTATTTAGCAACTTTGTGAATTTCATGACTAAGGGGCAGACAGTGAGTGTGGAGTTTCTTCCAAACTCTGCACATGCTGAAATAATCAAAATGATCCAACAACCTAATCTCAAATGAAGAGCTTCATGTAAAGTAACAAATATAGGCTGGGGATATAGCTCAGCAGCACAAGCACCTGCCTGGCCAGAATTCTAGCACTGAAAAAAAAAAAAAAGGAACAAATATAGAATTTATGAGTTGGTATTTTTCCCACTATTTCCATACACGTAAGCAATGAATCTCTACAATGTAGGCTCCAACAACAGGGCTCACATGTGATCAATGGCTAATCACTGACCTATGCCTAAACTGGCCCTCAAAACCCATGACTACTAAGGAAAGCGGGATGAGGATGAGGACTACACAGGAGCACAAATATTACCTCCCATGGTTACTAACCCTTCCAAAGCTACCAAAATACTGCTCTGATTACTATAAACCACCCTCGACTTACGTTTCACAAGTATCAAACAGTTCAAAAAAGAAACGCTAACAATTTTAAGCAATACAAACAAGAAAAACACAAGAGGATGTGACTACCTACATTCTTACAGAAAAGACAGATTTACTGTATCAAGTCTTCAGGAAAGCTACCTGAAAGGGAATATTAAGCACAGGCAAGAGAAATGTCTCTGTTACTATGCTAATCTTTTAAATTATAGAACTAAAAGAACCTTGCCCAAGCCGGGCGTAGTGGCACAGGCCTATAATCCCAGCACTAGAGAGGCTGAGGCAGGAGGATCGTTGCAAGTTAGAGACCAGCCTGGGCTCAAAGTGAGCTCAAGGCCAGCCTGGACTACATAGCAAGATCCTGTCTCCAAAAAAAAAAAAAAAGCTTTCCCTCAAGCAACATTTCCCAATTTCCTGCACCATTATCTTAGCAGAGTAGACTAATGGGAAAGCACAAGCTGGATTCAGTTTCAAATCAGGAGTTTTCACTTGCCACTCTGTCACACTATGGGATCTGGAGTAAGTTACTTTTACGCTCTGAGCACTGCCCACAGTAAAATATAAGAAATAACATTTATCTGTTATAATAATTATGAAAATTACAATAGAAAACCAATTTGCAAGGAATAAACACACATCACTAATTTAAGAAGCAGAACAGTGCGCTACGCCCCAGCCTGGGTGGGCAGGGAATCCAGAGCCATGGATGTGGTTACCCTCGGTCTCATAGGGAAGGACTGGCAAGCCACCGGTCACACGCACAGACTGTTGGGAGACAGACATCTGCACAAAGTACCAAAGACAGAAGAGGGACTCAGTGAGGGTCCATCACTCCCTCTTTTAAGTTCTGCAACAAACCTGGAAGACTGGCAGTACCACCACATAAAGACAGACTCGACTCCATTAATTTGCCCAAACTTCCATGTTAGTAAGCAGAGTCCGAACTTGCACACTGTAATCCTTACTTCATTTCCCTACACTCCATGTCTAAAGGGACCTAAGAGGTGTGACAGAGCAAGGACGCTGGAGAATGGCTCCTCTGTCTGTGACATACTGGACAGGAATCTGAGGTCACAGTGAAAAGGGGCACAAAAGGTGCAACCTTTCCATGAACCAATCCCTACATCTAGGAATAAACAGGAAGAACACACTCCAGATGAGCGTTAATACCCTCGCTTCTCTAAAGCTGGCCATTGCTAGCAACTGTGACTGCAAGCAGATGAAGTCATACTGCTCAGCACTTTGAAGGCTCTTCCCCTTTCCTGCGTCTCCATTGCTGACCCACCTCTGCCGCCGGACATTATAGTCCTTAGCTGCAGGGAATTCAAAAATTTTCCCATCCTGCAATAGTTCTCTGATCTGCCTGCATCAAAATTACCACAGAAAGGCTAACAGTACAGATTGTTTGGTCCTACTCCACACTTACAAAATCAATCTTCATGGATAAAAGAATTTGGCAATATCCAGCAACATTTTAAATACAATATATCCTTTGATCAAACAATGCCCTGTTTTGCCCTTTAAGCATACTTACAAAATTTGCCAAAATATAAGTATATTCACTGCCCCATTTTCATAGCAGTAAAAACTGAAAATAATTATATCAACTAGTAAAAGGAGTTGTTAAATTACAGAAAACTCACACTGAGATACTACTATGCAGCTACTGAAAGTTTAGTCTAAAATACTCTCAAGCCCCTATCAAAATAGTAATTCCCATGAAAATGGAACAACTGTGTCTTTGCATATATAACATCTTTGGTCACTGCCAGAATGGAACTGATAAACTACTGCATGATAGCAGCTTGAAAAAGTATAGAGAAAGAATATTACCATTCTTTACCATTTTTCAAAAAAATTCGTGTAATGCACAAATAAATCCCAGTGTGGAAGAATGGGACTTGTATAATTCATCAGCAATGAACCATGATTCATTCTACAGCTGAGGGCCGAGGAACCTGTGTTTCACTGTTTGTCTGGTTCCCACTATGCCAAAGGTTCTCCAGGAAAGGACCATCTTTGTCCTTTTATAATATGGTAATCCCCACTAGTCCAGAAGCATCCTTAGTAACTACCAGTGTAACAAAGTTATACTAACAATCTCTGGATCCAGAAGTCTGAGCACATGGAAAATTAGCCAAAGAACATAGAGTTGAGAGGTGCCACATCCTTACTCCTAGTGAGCCAGCCAAGCTGGTCTCAAAGCTTGAGAAAAGAGATTTTGACTGATCTTCCCAGATAACATCAGGGATGTGGAAGACCTACCAGAAAGGACTCTCTCTACCCATGCCTTCCCTATGACAGGGTTTTCAGAAACACTACAACTATCTTCACAGGACCACTTGTACAAAGAAGCTGAGGCCCAGGAGGTAAGTCACTTGCCCAAGTGCAGAGTGAGGATTGTCTGCTCTTTCCACTGCATCAGCCTGCCTCTGTTCCAGTAAGATCTCTTATTAGTGCTGTAAGGGCCAGGTTCATCTGCATAATTCCAACCAACTTACTACACCACAGAGCACAGACAAGCACTCAATAAAGACCAAACACTGACAAGGTTTTAACAAAATCTGTGATTACCAAGAATCCCATTCTCGGGCTGGTAATATAGCTCAGTGGCACAGTGCCCGCCTGGCAAGTGCAAGGTCCTGTGTTTGATTCCTGGTACCAAAAAAAGTCTTTTTTTTTTTTTTTTTTTTTTGCGGTACTGGGGATCGAACTCAGGACCTTGCGCTTAGCTAGGCAAGCGCTTATTCCACTGAGCTATATCCCCAGCTCCAAAATGATCAGTGTTTCCTTAAGCGTTTTTTTTGTTTTGTTTTTTTTTAAATTTTTTTTTTTCTGGTACCAGGGATCGAACTCAGGACCTTGCGCTTGCCAGGCAAGCGCTTATGCCACTGAGCTATACCCCCAGCCCTGGTACCAAAAAAAGAATCCCATTCTCTCAATTTCAGGTACCAAAAGTGGACGGCAAGCAAATAGTAACATAACTCACAGAGTATAGTGGGCTCCACGGTGCTAGGTTAATGAAGTATCTCTGAGTCCAGCAGGAATGCACTAACTCAACCTGAGGTTGGAGACAGCAGGGCTCAGCCAGGGCAGCAGGCTCTTCTGGAAAAGATCCAGTCCCTCCCCAGGCTCCTCCTCCCTTGGGGTCTTTGCAGAACCATCCCACTGCCAAAGCACTGCGCTTCAGAGTCTTGTCCCCCTCACCACACAAAGCTCTAAATGTCACATCACCGCCAAAACTGTGCTTTGGCCTTAATACCTACAGAAGGCCCAAGGAAAGAGGAACAGCCTTAGAACAACACCCTTTCCTTCCATTCATGTGGGAGGGTTTCTGTTAGGGAAAGAGTAAATTGTTCCTATGATTGTGATACTAACTAGCTAACTAATTCATAACTAAGACAGTTCTGTAGTATAAACGCTTTTACAATGAAGAGACACTTTTCTCAAAACTATTGCCCCCTCCCTTATTCTAATCTTATTTTTGGAGACCCAATCCATCCTAGGACCAAAGAGAGAAGTACTCTGCTGTAAGCACTGAAACTAACAGAACATTCAATCCACAGCTAAGGGCAAACGTCACAGATACTCACAGAACTGGAAATGAGTTCAAAGCCATGTGAATGCATTTTTTTTTTGCCAAGTCCGCAATAATTTATTGGTTTCTCAAAGAGACTTTCCTCCTTGGACAAAGTGCAGTGTGTGTCATATTATCCTGCGGGGATTATATAAGACCTAAAACCCTAAGAATTTGTCACCAAATTTCCTTTTGATGTTTCAGTTGTGATATCCAACATGCCATCAGAAGAGCCCTCTTGCCAGGGATATAGCTCAGCAGCACAAGTGCCTGCCTGGTAAGTACAAGGTCCTTCAATCCCAGGTACAAAAAACAAACAAGCAAACAAAAAAACAAAAAACCCAGAAGAGCCCTGTCAACTAGCTGAGGGTGAAGAGCAAAATGACCCTCTTCTTTGCCTTAAGAAAATGTTTTAAGCACGTGATGAAAAACGATAAAACCTGATAAAGTAATGAAGTCTTCTGAACTGATGCCCTAATGACCACCCTAAAGACCCCACTGCCTTCTCTAAGAGGTGGATGTCCGTGAACAGTGCTGCAGGGCGCCTGCCTCGCCCAGCCCTAACTTCAGTTTTACACACTCCCGCCTTGACCTTGTCATTTTCAAAAAGGAAACCAATACTCTGGCCCTATCTCGTCCTCATTTCCCAGGTTCCCTTTATGTCGCAGATAAACTAAAATGTCAAGTAAAGAAATAAAAATATTTTAAATCTTACTTATACCAACATGACTTCCCTAGGAAGTTACAGAGTGTGGCAACCGTCTAGCAAATGCATCACTGCATGTGAGCAGCATTCTCTACACATAAACAAAAACTAGAGGGGCGACAAGACAGGGTGGCTGGCGTCGCCACTGGATTACAGACTTTTACATTCTGAAAAGTTACCTTAAGAGGCCAATGTTGACTTATAGGAAAAAATCTTACAACCAAGAAAACAAGCACAGGGTTATAAAAATTTCCCAAGAAGCGGGGTAAACAGCCTTACCAGCAGCCTCAGGTAAGAGGCCAAGGCAGAAGGGTCATTTGAGCCCAAGACTTTGAAGCCAGTCTGGGCAACATAAGTCAGACCCTGTCTCCATAAAAAATAAAATAAGGACCAGGTGTGGTGGCACATGCTTCAAATCTCAGCACTCAGAGGCTGAGGCAGGAGGAATGCTGTAAGTTCAAAGCCATTCCAGGCTACGTAGTGAGTTCAAGGCCAGCCTGAATTACATACCAAGACCCCCTCTCAAAATTAAATTAAATTAAAGTATGGAGCCAGGGGGCACCAAGATGGAGGAGTAGAAAGGAGCAGCAGAAAAAGCCTCTCTGAGAGTCCCTGTCCAGATGCTGGAATATAGCAACATGAGGAAGACAAGAACAAAGGAAGTGAGTACTCCGGACCCAGGAAGGATCTGAAGTGTGAAATGAAGCCCATAGAGAGAGCAAAGAGAGAAACTTCAAAGGAGGAGGAAGAGGAGGTGGCCAGTAGCACCTTCTCCCTGAGATGGGACTCACTGCATGAGAGGAGCAGTTCAAACCTGAGGACACATGGAGACTGCTAGTGACCCCGGAGGCCTCCAGAGAGGGATGCAGCAGTGGACATTAAGGACTGCACTAGCTGGCAGTGAGTTCTAGGGGTGCAGTCATCCCACACAAGACAGTGATTGGCCTAGAGCCATCTTGGAGAAGGACCAGCTGAGTTCAGAACTCAGGGAGACTGCTGGCTCCATCTAGCAGCTCCCACCTGGGCTCAGGTCTGGAGACGGTGCACTGACAGCTGCAGGCTGAATGAATCTGGTCTCTACCAGAAGGTGCAGGCTCGCTGAGATTATCTACTACCCAGCCAAAAAGCTACTGCTGGCTTGCTGGGATAGATCAACACAGATTGGGATTCTGTCTCCACATGCTGTATATACCAGTGACAGCAAAGACTTACCTCAAAGTGGACTTTTTTCTTTTTTTCTCTCTCTCTTGCTCTCATTTGTTTTTGGTGGTAGTAGTGGTAGTGGTGGTGGTGATTTTTTGGTTTTGGTTTTCTCCCCTTCTTTGTTTGACCTTGTTTTTATACGAGTGTGAATGTAGTTTCTAGCCTGTTTGTGGTTCCTGTCCTGCTATGTTCTTCTTATCTCTTCCTTCTCTTTTTACCTCCATTCTTCTGGCACCAGCTTCCCAAAGGTAGTGTGATCCCCTCTGTCCCCCAGCCTTACTTCTAATCTCTTCCTCTTCCATTTCTCTATTTTCTCCTTAGCCCATTTAAATTTTAACCCTTAAGGCAAAATTGACGTATTAAGGACTTGTACTCTGCATATAATTTTCAGGTTTGTTTTAGATTTTGCTATATAACCACAAATCTAGTTCAAATGGTTAAAAGTAGCAAATTAATGCTTAGCTGTCATTTTCTAGGCTACGTTTGATTCTATTGTTACTGCTGATGCAACCACTATAGTAAAAAGTGACATAACTGTTCTAAAAAGCTGTTTTTCTGGTATTCCAAGACTGAGTTGACTAAGGGTCACAAAAAATACTGCGGCAGCATGCCAAAGAACCAAGGTCAGGGCCAAATAGGCAGCAACTTCTCACACCCAACAAATTCAAGAGGTAGGATTTTTGTAACAGACTCAAAGCCCAAAAACCAGCTATACCTGGAAGACACCTCAGAAAAGTAGTCATTTCCTAAGGGTGCTAAATATTAGCAATAAAGCAATTCACCATACATAGTTTACAAGCATCACCCCAGGAATTAAACTAAAAAAAAAAAAAAAAAAAGAAAATGAAAAGGTAAGCCCCAACCCCAGACATCCAGTTCATCAAAGGCAAACCCAGGGGGCAGTGAGGTGGGACAATCCAAAAGCCGCCCATCTGACCTCCCTGAAGTGGTAACAACAAAGCAATTGAATGAGGTTCTAGAAAAAATTAAATCAGAAATAATTTCTCAAGCCAGGCATGGTGGCACATACCTATAATCCTAGCACTCAGGAGGCTGAGACAGGAGGATCACTGCAAGTTCAAGACCAGCCTGGACTACAAAGTGAGCTCAAGGCCAGGCTAAACTACATAGCAAGACCCTGTCTCAAGAAAAAAAAAAATTTCTCAGATAACTACAGAGATGGTGTCCACAATGAAAACCATGCTTACTCATTCTAGAACAGATACAGGCAAAAAAAAAAAAAAAAAAAAAAAAAAAAAAAAAAAAAAAAAAACAAGGATACTGGAAATATCCACAGCTTAAGAAAATTATGGAAGCCATGAATGCTCAGCATAGAAAAGAAATGAAAGCAGGGCGTGGTGGCGCACACCTGTAATCCCAGCACTGGGGAGGCTGAGGCAAGAGGATCCTTTTGAGTTTGAGACCAGCCTGGGCTATAGAATGACCTCAAGGCCAGTCTACACCACATAGTGAGACCCTGTCTCAAAAAGACAAAAAAAATAAAAACAAAAGAAATGAAATCCATAAAGCAGATTCAAGCAGATAGCCAGGAGAATAAAAATTCCACTGAAAGTATCCACAGCAGATTAAGCCAATGTGAGCACAGGAACTCATATAGAAAACAGGCTTGTAGTTATTGATCATAAAAAGAAAGATTTCTTAAAAATAGCAAGGGATAATGAGAAATCAATCCAGCACCTGCTAGACAAGGCAAAGAATAATTTAAGATTGATTGAAGTCAATAAAAAAGCAGGAGATAGTACAAATGTTATTTTTTTAAAAAAACTGTTCATAGATGTCATGGTAGGAAACTTTCCTAGCAGGGAAAAATAATTTGACATATGCTAAATAAGACATACAGAACTCCAATTAGCCTCAAAAAAAAAAATCTATACCAGGCATATCGTAGTCAAGATTCAGGAAATTCAACACAAGAATAGCATCTTAAAAACTGTTAGGGAAAAGAAAAAAAGTCATCTAGAAAGTAACAGAATCACAGCTGACTTCTCAGCACAAACCCTCAAATAAAGGAAAACTTTCAACCCAGACTGATGTACCTCACAAAACTATCTTTCAAAACTGATGGAGAGCTGGGCATGGTGGCACACACCTGTAATCCCAGCACTCGGGAGGCTGAGGCAGGAGGATTGCTGCAAATGAGACCAGCCTGGAGCACTACAAAATGTTTTGAAGGAAATTCTAGAAAGAGATAACAAGGAGTATAATTCCATGAACCCCAAAAGAAGGAATCCATCAGGCAAAGTAAACAATTAAACAGAGCGGGTAGGGAAGAGGAGGAGCCAACAACAGGACACTAACATGACAAGTCAATATGTATCAGTTATAACCATCAATGTTAACAGTCTCAATTCACCAGTCAAAGACACAGACTGGCAGAACAGATCAAGAAGAAAGATCCAATGATATGCTGCATACAAGAAACACATTTAATTCAAAAAACAAATTCATAGACTGAAAGTCAGAGGATAGAAAATGCTCCATGAGACAGGAGTAACTATTCTATTTGCAGACAAAGTGAATTTCAAGCCAAGACTTATTAAGAGAGATAAAGAAGGTCACTACATCCTTGTAAAGGGAACAATCCAAGAGGAAGAGATAATAATCATAAATATATATGCATCAAATACCAGTATACCCAACTATATAAAACAAATATTAACAGGCATAAAAAATCAAGCACTAATACAATTGCATTGGGGATCTCAATATTCCACTGTCACAAAAAGACAGATCAACCAGACAAACCAACAATGAAATATTAGAACTGAATCAAATTTTTGAACAAATGCACTTAGATGTCTACAGTGTTCTACCCCACACCCAACATTAGAATACACAGTCTTCTTAGCTGCACATGGGACATTCTCCAAAATAGACCACATACTAGCTCAAAGAACATGCTTCAGTAAATGAAAAGGAACTGAAATTATTCCATGCATATACTCAGACCATAGTGTAATGAAATTGGAAATCAATGGCAAAAGAAATCACAAGAACTTCATAACGAACTAGTGGGTCACAGGTGAAATTAAAGAAGAAATTAGATGGTTTCTACAATTAAATGATAATGACAATATACCAGAACTTTTGGGACACAATGAAAGCAGTCCTAGCAGGGAAATTTATAGTGGTGAATACCCGTATCAGGAAAACAGAGCAAGAGCAAGTAACTTAACGGTGAACCTCAAACTTCTAGAAGAGGAGGCTAAAACAAAAACTCATACAAGGGAGGTGTGGTGGATGACAACTGGTGGTCAAGTTATAACACCCAGAGAGATCCGGGGAAGATGGCGACCGGGTGAGCAGCAAGGGAGCGAACCTCCTTAATAAACACCACCAGCTCGAGACAGACTTGGTGAGCGTGAATGCCGGGACCTCGGCTGGGAAGTTTAAACTGGGCGTATTTCTCTGAGATGCCGGGGGAGATGTGGTAGGGCGGACCAGGCTGCCGGGGCGAGACGTGGGAAAGTC
>PVLD010011630.1:0-64299 GCA_004027595.1 Dinomys branickii
GCAACAAGCGGTGTTTTTTTTTGTTGTTGATGTTGTTGCTGTTGTTGTTGTTTGCCTGTTTTGTTTCTTGTCTTTGGATTTTTGGTTTTTGTGTTTTTTCTGTTGTTGAGAGGATTAACTGTCTGACTAAATTTGCATGTCTGTATATGGGTTCATACATTTACAATTCGAAGATATCAATGGATAAAGCAATAACCACGGTTGAGACCATATCACCTTGTCTGTAGATTAGTTGTGATTGTACTATTTTTTATGATAATTGGTGTCTATTTGTCAATATGTTTTTGTACTTTTATGTTTCTAAAATAAAAAAAAATAAAAAAAAAGAAATGTGCCTAGTCCAGATAAATTTATAGACTAAAAATGAAAGGGTGTGAAACAATATTTCACACACCAGGAACTCAGGAGCAAGCTGGAATAGCAATTTATCCTCAGACAAAGTAAACCTTAAAACTGATCAAAATATACAGAGAAGGTCAATGAATATTAGTTGAAGAACTACCTCAATCTGATGAGATAATAATTGTAAATATGTATGGACCTAATATTGAGAGAACAACATTCATAAAATAAACAGCACTAGACATGAATTGAACACCAACACAATCATAGTGAGTGATCTCGTTATTGCAAGTTCACTAACAGGTTAGCTAAAAACTCAGTGAAGAATTATCAGAACTGATCTATCACTTCAAATAAATGAACTTAATAGATATGTGTATGGTTCTACCCTACTATAACAGAACATAATTTTTCTTAGCAGCACATAGAACTTTCTTCAAATTAGACAACTTTGCTGTCCACAGAGCATATTTAAATGAATACAAAAGAGTAAAAACCACCCAATGTTTACTTTTAGGTCATTGTGTAATGAAACTCAAAGCTAATAATAAAGAAAACCAAATAAAACTTATAAATACCTGGGCATTAAATAACACACTACTGAATACCTGAAGGGTCACAGGAAATCTAGGAAGATAGGAATGATTTCCAGATTCAAATGACAATGCCAGTGTGACATATAAACCCTATCAAACACAAAGCAGACCCAACAGGGAAATTATTGCAATCTCTTCTCACAACAGGAAAACACAGCAAACAAAAATAAATAACATAATGATGAACTTCAAGGTACTCAAAAGACATGAATGGTTGAGACTGAAAACTTTCAAAAAGTTAAATCATAAAGATCAAAGTAGAAATTAACAAAAGAAGACTAAGAAATCAATACAAGAATCAATGAATTGGAAAGCTCATTCCTTGAAAGTATAAATATATATATATATATATATATATATATATATATATATATAAACCCTTAGTGGATTTGCCAAAAGGAGGCAAAAGACATCAGTGTGTTTAGAAATGAAAAAGGAGAACAACTGACAAGACTGAAATGTATATATCAAGTTATTACTCTTCGCAGATGACATAATCTTTAACACAGAAGATCAAAAAATTTCATTAAAGAAGTCCTTTAATTAATAACCAAATTTAGAAAAGTCATATGATACAAAATCAACACAAAAAAGTAATACCATCTTTGTACACCACTAACGAACTCACTTGGAAAGAAATGAGGTAAATAATTTCAATTTCAAAAGCTTCAAGGAAAACAACACATTTGAGTTAGCTCAATCAAGGAGGAGAAAGACATCTACAGTGAGAACTACAGAACTCTGAGAAGGGTGAGTAAGGAGGATACAGAAAGAGGAGTGTTGTCAAAGTGCTCACACACCCAAAGCTGATACACAGACGGAATGGAATCCCAATCAAAATCCCCAAAGCATTCCCCACACAACTCGGAGAAAAACTCCTAAGATTCACATAGAGGCCATAGAGATTGACATGGGCAAAACAATCCTAGGTAACGGGATTTTCAGAGACTGAGTAACACCAATGCTCTTCAAACTCATACAATTGCAGGAAAAGGCAGGAATTATCACAGTCACAGATTCCAAGTTATTTCAGAAGGCTACAGTGATAAAAACAGCATGTACTGAAAAAAAATAGACATGTCGATCAGTGGACGGGAAGAGAGGAAGCGGAACCAACCATAGACATATTTGGTCACATTAGCTTTGATAAAAGGGCCAAAATCATATGCAGGAGACAAGACAGCCTTTCCCATAAATGGTGTTTCGAAAAGGTCCCAAGGCTACAAACTCTTGTTTATATCTTAGACAATGTGGGGTTTCTTGGTATCATAGTTTACTTAGAAGATCTCATTTTTATGAAAACTTGAGACAATGATCTTCTAGTTTGGAAGCTAATATAATAGAGAATATAGTGAGCCTTGCAGCTGTGTACCTCAATAAATCTGGAGAAAGAGAGGAAATAAGAATAATGGGCTTCATGGTGACTATTCCGAATGCTGTGGAATGATGATAGCTCGGATATAGATGTGGATATTGAGTTTCAAGAGATGGTTTCAAAATGTCTTTGTGAAAAAATTGAGACAATAAGTGAATGATCCCAACATCAGAGGTTTTAGTATCAGGAATTAATGTTGACAACAGAGATTTGTTAATTTAATCTTCACAATAATAGACCACAGCCAGTTAAGGAATAAAAGTAAAGGAATAATCGAACATGTGGTAAACTTGAAGGATAATTTGCTGATCACTGAAAGGTAGGTCCATAAATGAGATTTTAAAGCAAAGAGAAAGAGATTATTCTGAGGACAGGAAGAACAACATTAAAACAGGCCAAAACATAACAGTATGCTTGGCCCAGATGATTGACATGATATAAATTTAACATAGTCTCCAAAAGTGTGCCCGGTTTGGGGGGCGTCACTTGAAGTACATATTCTTATGATAAGTTCTGCCTTTCTCTCTCTCTTTCTCTCCTTTCTCTCTCTGCCT
This sequence comes from Dinomys branickii, assembly GCA_004027595.1. Taxonomy (NCBI): domain Eukaryota; kingdom Metazoa; phylum Chordata; class Mammalia; order Rodentia; family Dinomyidae; genus Dinomys; species Dinomys branickii. Next base: position 2,868 of record PVLD010011630.1, read on the forward strand.
CTCTCTCTCCTCTGTCTGATGTTAATTGAACATTTATTTCTGTCATTCTTGTCTACAATGTCGTTTGTGCCTTGGAGCCAAATGTGGAACGCAACCTGTGAAAAGCAGAAGCAAAAATAATCCAGTTCTTACAGTTGGATTTCTTTAAATCATGGGTGCTGTGAATTTTGTCTCAGTAACAAGAAAATGACTAATACACAAAAAATACACTGAGTGTGGCACCTTTGCTCTGATTGTACTAGGTGATGTGGTTCACAGATCTCTAAAACTGGTTTGCTGCAGGGTGTGGAAAGGTCGAAATGCAGGTTAGAAAAACCACAGAATGTTGTAAGTTGTTCTTGATGGGAGACTCTAGTTTGAGCTGAGAATACCTAAAAGCTGATAGGAATGTGGACATTAAGACGGGGTTCAGTAGGTTTCAGTTAAAAGGACTTCTTTGGCAAGTGATCCAGAGGCTAGGTGTGTTACACTCTAGCAGAAAGTTAGTCATCCTTATTTTGTGTGCTTAGACTTCCTCTTAGACTAAAATGAAAGGCAGCAGACAGATATGCTGGAGAAAATGTCAAGGAAGACCAACCTTTGGGCTGCATGTCATGGGTATTAGTGCCTGATTTCAGCTAGATTTATAGCAAGAAATAAAAAGCAAAGAGAAATAATTTGAAAAAAAATGCTGGTAGCCAGAAAGAAAGTGGCTAGAACTCTAAGGAGTAAATGGCTGCAAAAAAAGTAACATTAAAAGAAATTTACTATTTTGCATCAGAAGAACAGGAAAGATGGCTTAGAGGCATCTCAGGAATCTGCAACACCTCTTCTCTCTCAGCTTCAAAGATGCAGAATTGAAAATATTTTGCTTGGAAGAGAGTCCTTGTCACTCAATAAGGTCCTTTTAGAGAATTTATTCCCTCAGATACATTTCATCTTGCTTAGCCAACCAGCTATGAGCCATATGGTAGTGGTTTTAGAATCATATAGAATCATGTAGGATGCAAGAACTATAAATTCATCAAGAAATCATCCACATTTCAAAATCGGGGTTGAGAGGCCAGGCAGTGTACCCAGAGAGGACAGTGTGATATTACGAAGCCAAAAGTGCAGTGGGGACTCAGGAATTTGGTGATGCCAGCAGTGATGGGGGTTCTGCGTGGAAAAGTTCAGGTGGTGAGTGGAGCGAACCAAGAGCGAAGCCCTGTGGACATCAAAGAACACGGTCGTAAATACGGGGATAATCCAAGCCAAATTCTGCTGCAAGACACGGACATATAAGATGCAGTGTTTGTCCTGTAAGTTTTTGATCTTGGTTTGGTCCCATTCTTTCTTACTTTCCTATTTCTCTCTTTTGGAATGAGAGTGTTTACACCATTCCATATCAGAAATACTGGACATTTGGGGGTGGGTGGTTTAACAGCAGCTCACATCCAAGAATTTGCCTTGAGTCTCAGGGAGATTTTTGGACTTGGACGTGCCAGCAATGCTGAAGCTATTAAAACCTTGGTAATTCTTAGAGATGGAATGACTGCATTTTGTAAAATGAGGTGGACATGAATATTCTGTAGGCCAGCTGGCAGAATGCTATTGATTAGATCAAAACCACACTACAAAAAACAACCATATTTTCAGATGTGCAGCTGCTTGGAGGGGGTGGGTCATTGGTTGTGTGACCCCGCTGTGTATACTGTCCCTGGTTCTTCCCTTCTCTTTTTGGGTCTGGTTTCTGGCAGTATTTCTCTGCCATGCTCTTTTGCCATGTCACTTTTACCTTGAAGCCAATGAACCATGGATTGTGTAATGTGAAAACCATGGCTGAAATAAGATTCTTTTAACTTGTGAATATTTTTCCCAGCAACAAGAAAGTGACAAGTACAATCATAAATGTAATGCAAACTAAAACTTTCATGGAAAATAGAATTTACTTCCATAATTGTCCATCACCATTACCCATGAAATAGTTTCAAAATAATGTCAGTAATGATTAGGATGGGGGTGGAATTGAGAAAGGGCAATGTTTTTCCTTATCTGTGTGTGTATATATACACGTTTGTTAAATGTACCAATCTTTAGTGAAAACATCAAGATACAACCATAAAAAACCTATTATCTTAAAGTTTTAGAATATGAACAAATGAAAATTTCTGCTGTGAAATATGTATATATACATGCATGCATAAACTAACTTACAACACAATTTGACCAAAAATAAAATAGCTCCAGACTATGATACTTTATGTAAATTTACAACCAGAAATAGTTGGATGGTAAGGCTTGTGTTCTACTTTCTGCTATAATGGCCATTGGTGTATTAACAAGTCTTTGTTTGCTTGTTTGTTTTTCATGTTTTTTTTTTTTTGTAGGTAATTGGATTGAATCTCAGGATCTTGTGCTTCCCACAGAGGCACTGCACCACTAAGCTATTTCCCCAGCTCCTATATTAACAAGTTTTGTAGGTAAGGTATGTAGAAAAAATATCACAATACACTTAAATAATGATTGCTAATGTTGTCTGTTTAGGTGAAATATATTTATCTGTGTGACACAGATGTCTCTATGGACAGAACTTATATTTGTGGGAAAACACTGGCAATGTGTGAAGTATAATATATAAGAGGGGCAAACAGAATTAGTGAAGAGTTTTCTAAATATGTTGACAGCTTTAGATTCTTGACCAAATGATAAAAATCTTTATACTTGAAGATAATAAGTCATGGACACACGATCATATACAATGTCATTTCGCAGAACAAATAGCAGCAAATTGGAAATAATCATAATGTGGATATAGAATTCTTAAAGGTAGTTTCATTATTTCAAAATCAGGTCAATATTATTCATGATGAGGAAAGACTCTACCTAACAATTTTCTGAGTATTCTTTTAGAGAATGATTCAAAATTAACATTTTAAGAAACACTTTCCTATTTTTGATATTTTCCTATTCTAATAATTATATGTCTTAATACCTATAAGTAAATTGATATAATATTTATATCAAAATCAATTATGAAGACAACTTATAGGTCTAGATAGAAACAGAAATAATATCAAAGAATATTAAAGAAATACAGTTAAATGTAGATTTTTGAACCAATTTAGTTCTTAAAGTCATAGAAAAGTGTGAAATTTCTTAAAAATAAAATGGTTAATGTATTTCAGTAATTTGTAATTGAATTTAACTTTGATATGCAAATTATTTCTTTGGGCTATGTACCATACAAAACCATTTTGCACTTCATTTATTTTATGAATTCTTAGTAACATTAAGCAAAAGATTTAAAATCAAGGGTAACACAAGAACATTTAATAAACTGGTAAGACATTTGTACACAACAGAAATTACTTGTTTACATATGTGTGTCTTATTATTCTACAAAAATCTTTTAAAAAGTAATATCTCAGTTATTCATCATTATAGTTTTAATAAGTAATCATTTTAGAATAGAAGAAAAGCTCTAAAAATATTTGTGGAGTGGATAAAATAAAAATGCAACACATAGTGGTGTGAGGGCAGGGTATGATTTGCTTTGCATGCTGTGGGTCCCGCAGCTGCTCTGCTGAGGGTCCCGTTGAGGGCACCTCATGGACTGGACCCGCCCCCAACCATAGCACGGTGACGGGGTGGAGCCGGGCGGTCCGCTGTGAGCATATGTGCTTTCCCACCTCCAACCATGGCAGTTTGTATACACCCCTGTATGTTATAGTATAGTCTGAGGCAGCTATATCTCTTCCCAAGGTGAGAGTCCAGGGGTATAGATAAACCCAGGAGTGCAGTTATTATCACAGGGAAGATGACTGATTGAGTGGCAGCGCAACGGAGATGAGGGAGGAGAAAAATTGAATGATCAAATGGGCCATCTTCTGTGTAACTGAGTGACAAATGTGAAGGTAACATTATGTAGGACAGCATCCAGAGCTAATTCCCTTCTAAGTTGTCTATAATTTTGTATTTCCTCAATCTTTTTTGCATTAACAGAAGTGAAGATAACTTTGTATTATACAGCATCCAGTGCAAATTCCCTACTATCTTCTCTATAATTTGGTATTTCCTTTAATGTTTTTGTGTTAACTAATGTGAAGATAACATTATGCAATACAACATCCAGTGCTAATTCCCTACTATATTCTGTATAATTTTGTATTTTCGGTATTGTTTATGGCTTATTCTGGTTCATATGTCTCCATTCTTTTGTCTTTAAAATAAAATTAAAAAAAAAAAAAGACCACAGGTTTAATTCCCAGCACCAGCTGCACACTCTCCAAATCAATACACCTATAATGTATTTTGAAAATACATATACTTTAATAAAAGGTGCATTACTTAAAGACTACACTGATTTTAATATGAAAGTAGTTTCACAAGACCCTCAATCTATTCTTCCACATACATAATAAAATATGATACAACTTTCTAATCAAATTACACAAAGGCATATGTTATCTCTTGAAATATGCACTGATTTCTCAGACATATAATTTAGTACACATTTCATTAATAACTAGAATGAGGGTCTCAATGTTTCAAGTGCAAATAACGATAACAAGAGGCAAAAGAGCTGTGCTGTTGTCAGTGCACACTGTGCACACGTGCAAACAACCCACGCCGCTTTCAATATATTCAACTGTTATGTATGAAGCAAATAAATGTTTTAAAAAGAAAAGACAATATTAACTCCTGGTTTTATCAATACATATTGTGTGCATATTTTAAATTATAATATGCTCAATTAATTTGTACATTTGAAATAATAATGAAATAATAACATTAAAAAGCATAACCAAGGACTCACACTGTGTGAAACATTGCCCAGTGCGTGTAAGCCCCAACCTCTATCCAGAACATTAATGTCCTTTACTGTAATTCATCATCTGACTTTGACCTGTGATACACTATATTCAGATTTTTGGGGATTGATAATGCATGTTTCCTTTTTCCTTAGAAGCTTCAATAGAAGAATTTTATCACTTTGCCTATATTAGCATCATAATTACCACAGTACTTTTGGTTCTAGTTCATGCAATAAGAAATAGACACATTTTGAATAATTTTGAAGTAATCAGTATCATTACAATGTCTTGTCCTAAAGTGTTCTCTAGTGTTTACAAAAATATGAATATCCCATTTATTTATTTTCTACAAGATAAATCATCATTATATTTAAACTAAAAAGTCCAAATCCAAATGCTAGGTAACATAATTTTGAAAATCTCATTTTCCTAGAGTAATCTCAATTATTAAATATTTGCCTTACATCTGAAATTGTTTTTTCCATTTAATAGTAGTGTTTTTTCCATTTAAATGTTTTTTCCATTAAATGTTAAAGATTCAGTGGATTGGCAATCCTTATAGTTGACATTTGACTAACATTAAAATATAGCTCTTCCCATGTTTTCACATAATAAACAGTGATAGGTATGTTTTCAGAAGAGTCACAATGAGAAATATACATTAATAATTACAGTAACAGAAAATAGCTGTTACTTAAAAAAATCAAAACAAAAATTCCTAAAAGAACACCACAGAAAAAACACTAAGCTCACACCGATAATAAATATTGCCAATTTCATTCCAAATGGCTCACTACATGAGTATATTATAATATATATATTATATTATATTACTACATATTCACATATATATATTATTCTTTCATAACAATGTTGAAGAAAATGACATTCAAGAAACAGGCAGGACAACGTATGAAGTTGATTGTGGGCTAAGACAATTATATTCAACTCAAAATTGTAATGTTAATTGAGAACTTTACATATTAATTACATTATATTTCAAATTCACGTAATTACGATGTATTGCAAATGTACATTGCTAAGGCAAAAATTAAGGAATACTGGGTGAATATTCATTAAAAGGTAAACTTAGAAATGCTATTATCTGGACCTGGCAATTGTTATTTCAGTGTAATGGGCAATGGGATTTATTATGCTGTATTTATCTTCTTTCATATTTGCTTGACATTTATTGTAAGGAAATAATTTTTAATAGATATGTTTTTAAATTTCTTTTAAAAAGTACTAACAAGACAAACATCTAGCTAGTGCTTATACAATAAGCTGAGCCCAGGCACAGCAGTAAGTATTTGTAGATCCAGTCTCTCTGCAGGCTGAGGGAGGAAAATAATTCGAGTCCAGAAGTTTGAGGGCAACCTGTGCACCAAAGCCACATCATATTCCAAAAAGTAAAGCCAGACAGCTCATAGTCTCCAGTTTTTGACAAAATGGTGCAGTTCTGTCCACGAGGGGGAGGAGCAATCACAGCATATTTTATTAATATTTTTCCCTTGTATCTGGGACTTCCTTCACAATGAACTTTAAACAATTAGTCTTTGAAGAGCATAGAGCCTGACTCTGAAGAAAATGTCATTCAGATTATAATGCAGAGCTTTCTTTTGCGTGTGAACTACCTAGTTCTTCCTGGACATGCCCACCGTTAAGCTCTTCTATTCACGCACGGCAGTTCGTGTCATCTAAAGCGCTCTTTGCTGGGCGCAGCACTCCATGGAGTGAAGACATTACCCCCGCATTTTACAGAGGGGAGGGCGAAGTTTAATAAGACAGGAAGACTTTGGAAAAGCCAGAGTACTAACTGTTAGTATTGCTGAGTGAAAGTATTGTTCCTGAGCACAGGTTACATGCAGAAAAATATAATACATTTCATCTTTAAAATAAATCTGAAAAGTAGGTGTATGAGCTCTGTTTTAGAGATATTTAAAAAAAAAGATTTCATACAGCAGTCAATGTATGGTCACAGTCAGGGGTTGAATTCCTGTACTACCTTTCAGAATGTTCTAATAGAACCTTCAAATGCCTCCTTTCATCTAAACTTCCAAAACATACTTCCCCCTTAGGATGTGTAGAAAGCAGCACCTGAGGTAAGTACTTGCTATGGAGGCATAGAGCAGGCTGGGATGCCACATGGAAGATGGGAATCTACTGAAATTGTCCAGAACCACTGCAAGAATCTGGAAACAGAAGCCTCAGACAAGAACAGAACGTGGTAATTGGTAGTAAAAGCAGAAAGTAGGCATCTATCAACACACAGTATACAGCTGTGAGACGTGAGGAGCCAAGTTTTCAAGTACATAAACCAATGCACTGACCTTCAGTAAGGGGATAGAAAGGGTGAGAAGGTGCTGTTTGGGGAAGGTATTTGGACAGTGGGTTGTAGACCACTACTTCGGAAAACAGCTATATTTTTTTTAAAGTGTCACTAACTTTTTTTTTAATACCGGTCCTGTACACTGATAACAAATTCACCGAGATTGAAATTAGGAAAACAACACCCTCCAGAATAGTATCAAGAAAAATGAATACATGGGAATTAACACAACCAAGGAAGACCTCTACAATGAAAGCTACAATATTATGAAATAGAAGATTAAGGAGGATGACAGAAAATGGAAAGATACCCCTTGTTCCTGGATAGACAGAACCAATGTAGTAAAATGGCCATATAGTCAAAGCTGATGTAGAGATTCAGTGCAATCTCCATCAACATTCCCTACAGAACCAAAGAAAGGAATGCAAAACTTCATAGGGAAACAGGATACCAAGAATACCGTCAGCAAGTCTGGGCCACAAGGCCAAGGCAGGGGGCATCACAATCCTGGACTTCTAGTTGTACTACAAAGCTACCATGGTAAAAATAGCATGGTATGGTAAAAACAAACAAGTAAATAAACACATACTTGGGGATAAATGGAACCGAATGCAAGAAACAGAACAACTCCAGGCACATTCAGCTGTGTTACTTTTGATAAAGGGCCCACATTCCTTCACTGGAGGAAAGTCTCTAACAAATTGTGCTGGGAAAACTGGCTATGCACATGCCAAAGGTCAAACATAGACCCAAATCTCTCACTATTCACTAAAATAAAAGGAAAATGGGCCAAAGATCTAAATTTTGGAATAGAAATACTTAACCTAATGGAACATAAAATAAAACTCTTGACAACATAAATGTAGGCAACAACTTTCAGAACAGGACCCTAATTTCCCCAGAATATTGCCAAGTTCAACAAATGACCAAGTTAAAAAGCTTCTGCACAGCAATGCAAACCACCAATAGAGTAAGGGGACAACCTACAGTGTGGGGAAAAAATTTTGCCAGCTATTACTCAAACAAAAGACTAATATCTAGAATACAAAATAACAAAAAATTAGATGCCCCACCAAAATTTAAGGGCCCAGTTAAAAATGGGCATCTGAAATGAGTAAATACTTCTTAACAAAAAATATGAAAAAACAATAAATATATGAGGAAATGTTCAAAATTACTGGCCATTCAAGAAATGCAAATTTAACCCATACCAAGATTCCATCCCATTCAAGAATGAATGGCTACCATCAGGAACTCATCCAATAACAAATGCTGGCAAAGCTGTGTAGAAAAAGGGACCCATTCTACTGTTAGAGGGACTATAAACTTACACAACTGCTATGCAAATCAGTATGAGGATTCTTCAAAAAGTAGAAGGAGAAATTCCATTTGATGCGGCTATTTCCTGTCTAGGTATCGTGTACAAGGAGCAAAAGACATCATACCAGTGATGTGTGTGCACTCATATTTATAGGAAATCAATTTATAGTAGCTTAATCTTGGAAACAGCCTATATGTGCATTAATAGCTAAAGATTACAAAATGTAGTATTTATACACAATGGAGTATTACTCTGCCATAAAAAGAGAAAGTGAGTCATTTGCAAAAAAATGGATGCATCTTGAGACCGTAAATTAAGACATACTAGTTTAAATACCATTTTGTTTCTCTATAGGAATAACTATCTATCTATCTACCTATCTATCATCTATCTCTGCATCTATCTATGACATAATAGAACAAAAGAGAAAAATAAGTTATTATAATTCAGTGAAGACAATGTCTCTAAAAGTACACCTTGACTTAGTACAATTGTCTTACACATTTTACTTGTTCTTTGGCCTATTATTCTGGCATTCAATCTGTATAATGATGATTAACACTATAAAGTGATATAAGATAAATCAATGAATCTGATACTGCAAAAAGTACGGGAGCATGAAGGAGAGAGCGAAAGAAGACACTGAAATGTGTCCTGTATGAGCATCATCCCCAGCAGGAATACAACCATCATATACCGCACACATGTACTAACAAGAATCAAAAAAGAGAAATACGATAATACTACAGGACATATTTCAGAGCTATAGGGCTGGGGATATAGCTCAGTGGAATAAGCGTCTGCCTAGCAAGCGCAGGGTCATGAGTTCGATCCCCAGTACTGTCAAAAAAAAAAAAAGTGATAAATCAGAGCTATTCATGCTTCACTGATTAGATAACTATGTAAATACATGAATTCAGTCTACAATATGTAAATGTGGGTTAATAAGTTTATCTTTCACCTCGTTTATTTCAAAATTGGTTGAATTCAGTTTTTATCTCCATTTAAACTGTGCAAATATCCTTATTTTAAGTAAAATTCTTTGTGTTTGGGAACAAATAGTATTATAATTTTTTTTCTTTAATAAAATCATTTAAGGAAAAGCAATTTCTACATATTTTGTTATAAAGTAATGGATAGGTAAAATACAGTTGGAATAAATTTCCATTTATCCAAAAGATGAGTAATATTTTGTCTGGAATGTTCTCATAATGCTACAGTGGGTATCATTATAGATAGTAGGCATTCTGTCCTTTTTAAGTTGATAGTATTTAAAGTTCATGTTGTAAAGCAGGGACATTATAAAGAATTTAAAGAGTGAATACTAACCTCTCATAGAACTTGAAAACTACAAAATAATTCAAGGCCAAACATTATCATATCTATCAATCAGACATGATACTGTAAATCACCATTTCTGGAAAGTCATTTTGTATATTACTAAATTGTCAATATATTTACAGTTGTTTATATTAATTCATACTGTTTTATTGAAGCATATTTCTAGTGGTTTAGATAACAATATGCTAATGACATTATTTAAAAATTTCAAGTCCTCCACATCACATTTTATTAAGCATTTACAGAAAGCAACATGGGTTAATCATTAATAATGAGTAGGGATAATAAACATATGGAGAAAATATTTATAAACTGACAAGAAAGCATAAAAATGCTACAAATTACCTTGGTTGGGAAGTAGGAAACATGCCTTTATTTAATGCACGCTCTTCATCTGGAAATCTTTTAGCAATGTGGCTAAACTGTAATATCCTTTTATATATGTATATTGACTTTCAAAAAATACTTTAGTTGTTTCTTCTGAGTTGTTTTCAAAAGTGTATAAGTTTCAAAAGCTCGAGAACGTAAGAGTTGCAGACGGACTGTGTGATGCAAACACTTAACATCACCTCTGAAATGGGTGAAAGAAGTGCTGAACCCTGACTGACGATGTCTGAGTCCATACGTCACCTACAACCTAGAGCAAATGCTTCATCCTTGAGTCCAGTTATGACAAATACATTTGAGTGAACTGACCTGCAACCATCAAACTTTAAGCAGGAAGTGCCCATACTTAGTTTATTAACCCTAAGTTCAATGGACCTTCACTTATGTCTTGTTATCATAAATATTTTGCCAAGTATGCAGTCTCTTTCCAGTTTCATGTATTTTACTGTGTTTATTGACATTTGCTGGAATGTTGACCTTTAAGGCTGCTCTGGACCTGGATGTTTGCTGTCCACTGAGTAGGAATTATAAGCCTCAAGGGCATTCTGCCTTAACTTTTAAGCATGATCTGTTGATGTATCCTCCTGTTTTCTGCTTACACGTTAGTGTCTGCTGTTAAGTTGTGTTAGCCCTCAGAGATTCCTTTTTCTGACTAATAAGAAAAATGAGGCAAACTTTGCAGCTCAATAGTCTTCATCCGGGTCACAGCTGGAGTCATTCAGCAGCCCGTTGTAGCTGCTAAGGCTCTTCTCATGGCTCCTCAGGCCTCATTCAGGACTATTTTGGCTGAGGTAATCCACATTGTAGGATGGCATGATCTTGAGACTTCTGAAAGGAAGAAAGGAAGATTGGGACCTGCTAGAGGGATGTTCATTATCACTTGATTTTGCAAATATCTACAGGTCAGTGAAAAAATAAAAATGAATTCATAATTAATACATAACTTGCCATACAATATTGGTTTATTGAAAACACATGACCCCCTGTGAAGGATATTTAGCATTTCACAGTTCTCAAGATATGATTATATTAATTTAAAAGAGAAAGATTTTTAAAAAATACCAGTGTCTTACCTTTAAAATAACACTGGTTCTGTTTGTTTTTCTCCAAAAGGCAGAAGAGATCATGTTTCCACCTGGTCTCAAATACTTGCTTTTTATGTTGTTAATCTAGGTTGTGGGCTTGATTAATGTGACAGTTGGAGAAACATCCTTTTGTGTGTATCTCAGGCAGCCACAGGGATATGACCTGGGGTCGGTACCTGGAGCTGGGCCCTTCCTCTGTGGTGCTCTTCCAATATATCTTTCTCTCCAGCCACCATGAAGGGGCCAGCTTTGCTCCCCGACACCCTTCGGCAGTGATCCTTCTGCTCTGGAGCCAGCTAAGGACTGAAGTCTCCATGAGCAACAGGAAACCAATTCCTCCTTGAAGGGCTGGAGTAAGGCATGTTTTTCTAGCAATGGGAAAGCTCACTAATACACAGTGATTTCAGTCTCTAGTATTTTCCACCTGCTGGGTATAGACAATAGATTAAAAGCCAGTTGAGTGGGTGTGAACCAGCCAATTTGTAAGTGTTTATCAGCATGGTTTGCAATGCGAGATAAATACACTCACCATAGCCTACATCTTACATCAGGAGCCTTTTCGGTTTCCCTCCCATCTGCCCTCTCATCTCCCTCCATGCTCAGATTCCTTCCTCACTGCCACAAAGACTATCATCGTATTTACTATCACACAACTTTTATTTTCCTCTTGGTTAACTAGAGAATACTAGAATGGACAAAATAAAGAATTATTTTGTGAATTTGGTCATGCATAAACCTATTTTAAAGAAGTGTCTTTCTATGGAGTATTTGTAACATACTATACAACATATATATGCACAATTTAATGTATATCCAAAAATATATAGTCATTTACCTATATATAATGTGAAAGTTTTTGATGAATATGTTAAAACACTCGTGATTGGGCTTATGACAAAATATTCAGCATCATGTTTTGAAGCTCTCCTCCTATTTGTGATGTCTTAAAATCTTTAACAATTGATAATTTCTCTCATCAATTATGGCTTGTAGGATGATTCTAAATTCTCTTTTATATCACAACACAGAAAATATCTCTATGAAGGCAAAGTTCTATGAAAATCATTCTTCTAATACAGCATAAGTCAGATAATTTGGAGGGTCTACAGATACAAATATGTATTTGGACTTACATATTTAGAGTGGTGAATTCAGTTTATCTGAGTTTGAGCCTGACCGGTTTTTTTGTTTGTTTGGTTTTTGTTTTGTTTTTTGGTTTTGTTTTTGTGTTTTTGGTACTGGGAATCAACCTCAGGACCTTGCGCTTGCCAGGCAGGGGCCTGTGCACTGCGCTCTACCCCTGACAAGGCTGACAGTTTGAAAGGACGCGCTCTTCGTAAGGTTGCATTTAAGTTCTCCTGCTCTATACCTAAGGCCTTGGTCATAGAACAGTTTAAGTGCCCTTTATCTGTTTCTAAAGTTGAAAACAGAAGAACAAATAGTGGTAAAAATCCTCTCATGAATGCCTTCATGTAACACTGAATGTGGAAACCTCTGTCATATTTAGTAATTCTTCATTTTGATTTCAGGCATTTAAAATCTTAAGAAGGACGTGGAGATATACTGCATGGGATTATAGATCCTAAATATATGTAAGTAATGAAGTGTTTCAGAGACCTAACGAGGAAACAGAGTTACTTCTTAGTCTTTTTACTGATATTTATAATAATAAGAGACATCATGAAGTCATTTTGAGAAGAGTTGGTGTCAGGTGTTTTAAAAGGCAGCCAAAATGTCAGATAAAAATTTAAAATTTAGCGCATGAGATGTGATATTTAGAGTTTAAGTTAATGTCACAACCGGTATTACAAAGTACACTCAGCTGTCTCTTTAAAAATGTCTTGACAAAATTATTTTGAAAGAAAATTTATTATGCTTCACATTTACTTTTTAAATTAATTGAAAAGGGACCGTTCTATTTTTGAACTGCAGGGCATTGGTAGTTTCTTTAAATCATGTATAAAGCAACTTTTGATACTATTTCCTATCGCTCAGAACTCCAGAAATTGAGTAATAATCAGAATAAATGTCTAAACTATGTGCAAAACCCAATTAAATGTCTGCCATTTGAACATACACTCAAACTATACTACATAAAGTAAGAGTTTATAAAAAGTAGAAGATTCAATTATGTAAGCTGAGTTGAGTAGGGTTTCAAACTTCTTACCAAACCAAATGAAGAAAAATAGAAGGAAGTTTTCAAATAATTATGCAAAATTAGATGTTACAAAATATTTTAGCCTTTTTAAATTTTATTTTGAAAATAGTTCTCATTAAGTCTCTAAGGAGACCATTCTGGGTTCAATCTTGTATACCTCTTGTGTCAGCCCCCCGGGGTGGTAGAATCAGGTCTGTGCTACCAGAGGCCTGGTTTATATCTGTCTCTAGGGTTCTCGTTGAGCAATACCACACGTACTCTGTGCTCTCCATTGACCACATGTGTATGACATTATATCTAATCCTGGGTCTGTGATACTGCAATCAGTTTGTATTCCCAGTTGTTAATTGTTTTTGTTTTGTTTTGTTTTTATTTTTATTTTTGGCACTGGGAATTGAACTCAGGATCTTGCTCTTGCCAGGCAGGCACTTGTGCCACTGAGCTATATACCCTGAGCTACCAGTTGTTAATTATTATTTAGTTGATTACTAGATTTTTTAAGAAAGATTGAAACAGATATGGGTCTCTGTCAGACTGTGTCTTGTAAAATGTAATAAGGCAAGAGGCTAAAATATTGCAGTGGGTATTTAACTTCATTTATGCTTAAAACAAAAGTTCTTTGAAATAGGGTTTTCTGCTTGGGACATTCCGTGTCAGTTGAAGTTGACATCCGGGTTTATTTGTAAAACTCAGGATATATGATAAACATATAAAATAAAAATTATTTTGCTACAATGTGGAAATCAATTGGAGCATCTAAATAATTCCTGGAAACATTTTTAGATGCACAAAGCCTCCGTGCAACAAAAGAACCACAAAGTGTAAGCTAGCACAGACAACGCCACTATGTTAAGAATCAAAGAGGCCTGGGATTGTTATCAGTTCCTATATTGGTTTGGGGTTTTGCAAGGGGAAGCAGTATAATACAGGACTCATATTTTATCTGACTATTTATAATAGTCACCCAGACAATCATTTACAAAGATAATACAGGAAATCTGTCCACACACTAAATCCTGAAGCATCCAGCTAAGGGCCTGGATCCTTAATGTCTTGGAAATGTCCTGCATGACTCCAGCTGAAGATCGAGAGTCCATAACACCACCTCCCATGAGTCCACGTAGAGGCCCAAGGCCTGTTTCACAGATCTGCACTGAGAAGGCCCAAAGGTCGGTGGTGGAAGCTAGAAAGTCTGTGTCAGTGGGATGAAGGATCTGTGTTAGCAGGCTGAGGGATCTACACTGGATTCAGGAAACGATGTTCAAAGAAAGAACCACAGCTCCTCTGAAAAGCGCCACAACCATCCATCCTCAGCAACAGCGAGGTCCTGAGCGCCTCTAATCATGAGGAAAGCCCAGTTCCTAGCAGCAAAGCTAAATGCAGCAAGCTTCCCCAGGAGACTGAGCAGTGTACCAGCTTCCCCTCTGGAGCCACAAAGCAATACTCAGAGTGAAGAACAGAGCTCCCCTCAAGTGAACCATAGTCATTCTCAGCGACAATGAAGTCCTGAGCTGCTCCTCTGATGACGCAGCCAAGTTCATCAGGAGAGCCAGCATGACACGGTCCTTCAGAAGAATAGCCCAAGAGAGCCAGCAGCTTCCTAATAGCACCCTAACAGCTTCTCAATCACTTCAACCAGCTCCTACCAGCCTCATAATTTCTTCTCCAGTTGTGACTCTTACGCTGCTGGCAACAATCCTCAGGTGGCGCTCCCACACACAGCACCACCTAATTCCGTTCAGCTGGGTGTTACAAGTTGACCACAAGTTCTTGGTCCACCACAGTTCTGAACAATGTGTCCATTCCATGAAGAAGAAGATACAGTGGGGACTAGGCTTTGCCTATTATTCCCTTTCTTTTCTTTATATTGCTCTCAAATTTACTGTATTTCTATTTTTTCCAGCATTTTTTCCTGAATTTAATATTGTAAACTGGTCTAGGTAGATGTCATGCACATTTGCTCTTTGGTAATACTTTATTTCTATCAGGGAATATCTTTTACATTGTAAGTGTTTTTGAAAAATAAAGAAATGTGAAAGAGTGGAGACGGATACACATACCCACTCTCAGTGATTAGCTCCAGGGTATAAGGTGCTGTAAATGTCTGCTTAACCACAGATGAAATAGTGTCAAGTATGCACAGTACTCTGCACATTCTACTAAATACATATAAGACATCAGCAGTGACATATGCTCTAATAAGAGTCACAAAAATATTTGACCTTTTGTTTGAAACATGAATAAGCTTAGTTTTATTTGCACATATAATATATAAAATTATACATATTAAATTATTGAAGGCTGCATAATGATATATTTGTGTAAATGTGTGTGTGTGTATATATATATATATATATATATATATATATATATATTTATTTATACATTTAAGAGATTAGGTGAGAAATTTTAAGCCATGAAGTTGTCGATGGTGATTCCTCTCTGTCTTGCAACTTACGACTAGAATAACTAGGCTGACACTCGCCTAGGGAGGGCATTGTGTTCCTGTATTGCATGAATGTGTAGCTTTGTAGGGAAAAGAAAAAGCATGAAGGTATTTAGCTAAAATGCAGAAAACACACTTTACAAACTTTAATCTTGGGAAGTATAAGGCCTAAGCTTCACCTTCTATAGAGAGGAACTTGCCTCCTGTGCCTTATTTTTTGGTTATGTTTTCCTCATAAAAAGATCATACTTGCTGCCCTCTTCATTAACACCTTTGCTATTGGTATGAAAAACTCCCCAGGAAATTTCACAGTGATTTATTTTTCCCACCTGAGTTGCCTTCTTCTATGCAGGGACCAGTTGAAGTTTGAGTTGTTCTGTGTGCTGCTAAATATCTACATGATATTTAACACAAAATAGAAATAAGGCAAGCAGAAAGAAATAGAGAGAAAAAGAAAGAGAGAAAGAAAGAAAACAAGAAAGAAAAGCAAGAAAGAAAGAGAGAGAGAGAGAGAAGCACAGAAGGGAATAATATTTAACGTGACATACAGAAGGGAGGAATTGCCTTGGAAGAGATGTGTGAGGAGGCATTTCATCTAATCAAATATGGACTGTTCTTTTTGTTTCAAACATTGATCTTCTTAAACTCATTTTTCTAACACAATTTTGACTTGTGCAGTAACTCAAAATAACAAATCCTAAGTCCCATTTTTTTCCTGTTTGCTTTTCTGTTTTTAAGCAAATGTTTTCAATATTGGCACCAATACAGGGAGGAGTAGATTCGCAAAGACAAAGTTTTGCTAACACAATGTGACATTTTAAACAATGTTAAAAGTGTAACATCATGTTAAGATTAAAATAAAATATAAAATCAAAGAAAATTATGGTCAAATAAATATAAAGGTCAAATAATATAAGGTGACATTCAAAATTCATATACTAAGAGTATCATATAAGAAAACTCAGTCTTTTCATAAATACTTTGTATGAAATGCTACAATGTCATAGAACAAATTAGTTGAATGTCTGGAAAACGATTGTTTAATATTTTTGGTGATCCTATCTGCGCTGCCCTCCTGTCACATACTTATTCAGTCCCCAAATGCCACTGTGATTACAATATTGCTTTTGCACAGATAATAAACCATTCTCTATTTAGTAAATGTAATAGCTGCTTCCAGACTCTCATCCAGGTCAGCCCTTTTGCAATATTTCAGACTATTCGCCATCATTGGCTCCTTGAATTTTGTTTCTTCCCTGGCTTTGATTCTTACTGGCTACAATTTCATCTCTGATCAATTCTTGTTGTTCTAAATTCCAAATATATCCTCTGTAAACACCATTCGTATTTTGTGACCTTGATAAATCTGTATCATATCTTATAATGCATTTTTCTTGCTTGAGATATATAGTTTTTGTTTTCCACCTTTCAAACAAAATTTTATTTAATCCTCAAAATATAGGTAGAGAAGTTTGCATTCCTTGAAGTATTTCTGTGTCTTTTACAGCCTGTGTTTCCCCAGACATAGCAGTAACTCTGGAACATTCAGGCATTCAATTTATTCAAGAGAACAATTACATACTTTGGATTCAAAAGTCCTATATTTAAGTTCCAACTGTCTTGGTTATGCATGTATTTAAAACTTAACTATTTAAAATCTCTAGTAGAGTTAGCATTTATAAATGAATTAATAATTCTTACATACATCATTTATGAAATTAGATGACCTGAAAGCTTAAAAAACACTTCCCAGGAATGACACAATGCTATCTACCTATATCCTGCATATATAGATGAGTTTTTTTCTCTGTAAATGCAATTGCCATTTTTATTAATGATATTTCATCTATTTTTCTCCTCATTGTAATAATAATTAGGGTAATGGATACATTCTCTAAGCAGGAAATTCCATTTAAAGCTCAATGTTTAGCTGGGTAATTCATTTATTATTGAGTTAATTTGAAAGCAGCAACCCTTGTGAAAATGTTTGCATGACAAGCAGAGTCAATAAGTGACTCCAAAATAACTATGACTGTTCTCAGATGCTATTGTACTAGCATTTGTGGCTTACATGACTACTCACAAGCAAAATCTAAAGCCAACATGACCCAGTAACTCCTCCATATTGTCTCTTCTAGAAACCTTAATTCTCATCTCTGCTAGGCATCCAAACACAAATGCAATATTGACCAATAATTCATATTTACAAATATATAAATACATTATCAAAATGTATAGAAAGCCCATTTATTTTTTATTTATTGCTGTTTTCTCTTTAGTGTCCTAGTTATTTCATAATTCACAGGAAGGCCAATTATATTGTTAAAAGACCTGATCACTACATCCCTGATGTCCAGGACATCTGAAGAATATTTTGCTATCTTTGTTTAATTCACAAGGCTCACCAACCACATTAATTTATGAAAACATTTTAAACAGATTTTGTAAAGTGGATACATACATTCAATTACCAAAGATGGATGTGAAAGACCTTCCTAGATTAGGTAAGGGAAAGATGGAATTCTATACATAATACTTATATGGGAAAAAGTTCTTAGGAAGTTTTGTTAGAATGGCAGAGGAGAAAACCACTAGGGCAAGTATAGAAGAAAAGTAAGTTTTGGCTAATTAAAAATGAAGAAGGAGAATTTTTCTGTCCACAAGTTACCCAACTTTATTACAGCCATGCCTAGTTCTTCTGGAATTATATGGCTTCACAATTAATATGTCCTTTGAAATGTCATCCATCCCATAACTAATCTTTCATGGTCTCTGTGGAGAATTGTAGTAACATGCTCATTTTCAAAAAATAACTTCATTATTTTTCCTTTTGTTACATAATTTCTCTTATTTTCAGAGCATAGTCAATGCATATATTAAAGGTCAAATAAAAATTGTGCATCTTCTTATTTTTATTGTATATATGCCTCCATTAATAGTTTCAAATTGTGTATCAGATCTGTATATTGGATTTAAAGTTAATTGATATGCATGTAGCAATCTGAGTAATGTTATGGATAAATATGATAAAAAATAAACCCAGAGACTCAGTTCCATTTCAATGTCTGCATTATAAAATAAATATATAAATATTCAATAAACTAAAACCAAAGTGGTGAGTATAACATTAGTATTAGATAAATATTAGACTCCTAATGAATTTTTAAGGACTGAAACTTTATTAACATTCTCATCAATGGATGATACTAAGCAAGGTTATTGTAAGGTTAACTGATTTTAATTTGGAAGTAATTGTGTTACGCTCTGTGCTTTCCCTTTCCCTGTAAACATCCAATTTGCTGTAATTCACTGTAGTAACATCACTGTGACCTGCTGGCCATCTTTGGTTGCACTACAGTTGAACCAGAAGGACGTTGGCCGGGTTTCTTTGGCAGGACAACATAATGTAGTGTCACAAAGATTATTGCAGAAGCTATATCAGGCTTGGAATGAAATATTCATCCCAACAAATGATGCTGAGGTGATATTTAGTTTCATTTTATCTGCACAATTATAGAGCCACAGTTAACATTCATTTGGGAGAAAGTAATTTTCTTAGAAAGTCTCTAGAGTCAAATAGCAAGGATTGAAAAAATATTGGTAAAGCCAATTAAATCACAATAAAGAAGCTTGTTCTGGTTAGTTTGTGTATATATTCAAGACAGTTGAAACCTCATAATCATTCTTTAGCTATACATAACCACATAATCTGAGACTCAACAAAATTTGCTATATACATATGTGCCTCTGAATTTAATTTCTCCAGATAATTTTTAAATTTGAAATGTGAAACATGCATCAGTCCTTGTGAGTCAACTTATCTTTCTAGTTTGAAGTAAATGTTATGTGCACCAATTCATTCTTTTCTTCATCAAAATGAGGGAAAATTTGTGATTATTACACTAAATTTTTAATCATTATTATGTAATTAAATTTTAATTACATTTAATGTAATGATCAATTTAATTAAAATTTTAAAGTAAAACATAAGTCCATTTTAAGTAACTGGGAAAACACATAGCTAAATGAATCTGCCATAGTCTAATATGGTTCATACATTATTTTAGATAGTAGCATTTAATTTCACTCCAAAAAGTATTTTCCACAAGTTTTGTTTTGAATAAAATAACAATGATAGTTGAGCTCTATTTCTCTTCCTCTAAACCAGGTAACAGGCATTTACCGTGGGCTTGAGGTTTCTGCTTACCTAAGTGCAAGACTCATCAGTTCTAAGGACTTTTGGTAGAGGCAATATTATGCCATGATTCAAAAAATCTTGTTTACATTTCTCGACTATTCCAAGAGAAGATTAAAAAATACATATTATTTATATATATATATATATATATATATATATATATATATATATAAATTTCAACTAAATACAGTGAAAATCTTAAGTAGTTTAACTGCACAAGAAGCCATTTATGAATTGGGAGACACTGAGAAAGAGATTCTGGACTGTTGGGAACCACAAGGGACAGGCTTGTATAAAGTGGGTGTTGTAGAGTACTTGAGTGAAACTTTATTTTTTCTTGAAGTGTTTGTAAGAAATAGCCCAAGTTGCATTTCATGTTTGGAATTCAAGTTAAGATTAAGATTAGGTTAATGTCTACAAGTAGCAAAATAAATTTGATATTGTCCAACACAAATTTAAAGATTATATCAATTCAGCAAAGGATGTTGAAGAAATTAATATCTGTAAAAGATGGAGCCTTAAAATTCTTTTTGAATTATTAATAGAAAGAATTAAAATGACTGTGTGCATAGAACTTAATGCATATATATGATAAAATATTTTTAACTTTTGTTTTCAATACATTAATTATGTGTTGTATCAGTGTTTAGTAGAGAAAGAGATTTAATGTGTGATATACAAATATGTAAGAATTTACCAGACGAGCTTACAACGGCCACCCAGAGGTCAGAGTCATGTGTGTAGAAGCATGAAAGTGTTCTCTGTGCGCTGAAGATCCAAAGTATTCAGTGGAATGCTTTGAGTTCACTGTAGAGTCCGATGAGAGTCTATATCCGGAGGCCGAAGGGTCTGCTTCGGAAGGCAGAAAGGTCTGTGCTGGAGGTGAGACGGATCCGAGAACAACAAACTCCCAAACAGCCCAATTAGAATTTAGTAGCTCTTTTAATAGTTCAGCCCAATGGCCCCCACTCATGCCTCTGTTTCAAGGCTGAGAAGTGAGAGCCCTGAGCCCATTGTATGCAGGGCTTATAAAGACAAAAACCACAATTAATACAGGTGTAGCAGGGACATTATGCTTGGGTAACTGTCCTGTTTCTGGCAGGGAAGGGCAATGCTCTTTGAATTCTTTCTGAGAAAGAACAAGGAACCTTTAAACAATAATTATGTTACCGTACATGGACTTTAGCTGTTTGAGGTGAATCGAGGGTCAAGCATGGGGTCAGTCTAGCAAGCAGCTGGGTACTTGGGCCATTACAGAGGCGGACGACTCTGCACTGAAACCAGGAGATGAAGCCCAAGGTGAAGATCAAGGCTGGAGGTCCTCTAAAGAAACGGAACAGAGCCTTCCTTCTTCATTTCCCTTGTATGCCATCGAGAGAATAAGCTTACTGGTTGGTGTCACTCATACTCAGGGTGGGTCTTCTCTCCAGTAAATTCCTCCAGCCGCACCCAGAACTTTGCTGATCGGATTTTGGTCGGCCTTTCTCACCCAAGTTGATACAATCAGTTAACCACCCTGTGGGATTTGGTCCATACACGTACAGCACCTTGATTACTTTTCAAGCAGATGAAGGATCCTTTCCTTCCCTCCCTTCCTTCCTCACCCCCAGGTTTCCTCTTTACCTCCACAGGTTATCTACTTCCTCTAGTCATCCCTTTTGCTTAGTCCTAAGGGAGGAGAAATCTGAGCCTTCATAGGAAAATGAATACACTTTAAGCCTACAACGATACGCAAATAAATCCGACATAGAAAGTTAAATACCACGTCTTTTTCTTGTGTGAGAAACACAAAATATAAATTATTGTTAAATTCCTCTAACCGAACATCAACTGGAGCGTAGTCCATATCATCCAGGGTTGGATGGGCTGATCTAAAATGGCGTCTTTTCATGTTCTTGGCATAATAAGAAACATAGTTGGCATGCAAAGATAGCAGCGATAACAAGCAGATAAAACGTCTGTCAGCTTTGCTAGCTGTAAGGGTTGTCTTTGTGAGGATAAATCAGTGAAGAAACAGCAGGCATGCTGAAACTTCTATCAACTTTTCTGAAGTAGTAATTTCTCTTTTTTTTGCTATCAGGGACTGAAATCAGGACCTTGTGCTTGCCAGACAGGTGCTATGCCACTGATCTATATCCCTGGCCATAGTAATAATTTCTTATATTATGATAATTTTTATTTTATATGCATCAAAAGTATTTAAAGTTCTCAGAATCCAGTATATTGGGACTCTAATTTTTAAAATTTTCAAATTTCATTAAATAATCTACAATGAATGATGGTTATATATGTTAACTTGGAAATTGTCAAATTATATTGTTGATTTCAGAACGGTATGTAGGATCTTAATTACTTATAGTTAAATGATTTAATTTTAATAGTCACAAAGTGGGCAAATTGAAAAATTTTCAAATGTCCTTATTTTATAACCTACATGGAATTCTGTAAACATTCTAAACTTCGAATGTACAGAGAGGTCCAATAAAGCAAAAATGAACTTGGAATTTGAATCTACAATCCATTGAAAGATGTTTTAGAAATTCAATTTAAGAAAGGAATGGTCCTTTCCAATTATTAATGGAACTAGTAAGATGGACAAATAGTGATTTTTTTAGTGTTTCAATAATTTTTGCCATCATATGGAAAGTGCAAAGTTATTAAGTATAAATATAACATTTAAAATATAATAAAATTATTTAAAAACTTACATGTTGATTATAGTTCAGTTTTAATTGAAGACCTTTCACTTTAGCACTGATAACCAGTTGTGTTAATGAATTAACTTATAGGAGGAAAGAGGTCATTTTTATTGGCATTTCTCAATATTCTATTCTTGATCATTATTTCTTATTTTATTTGTACTACTAAGTGTTAGTCTCTAAGAAGCAATTGCCTTGCAAAAAATTATTACACAGAGAAGATGGAAAATCATAATACCCTAAAAATTATGCAGTTAGCAGACACATTTTCAAATTTTCTTCCTACCGTGCCCTGATAGGAATCATGGATTCTTGATTTATCTGATGATTTTGTTCCCTTTAATATTTCTCAATTTCCTAAAAGCATGAAGTATCTACCATGAAACTTCTTTGGTGTGTTATGAAGTTTAAGTGAAATGTAAACCAATTTTCTAAAAAATTCGAAGTTCCAAAATATTATAGGCTTTTGTGCATTAAATGTCTCCATTAAAAATAAGCAAATTGTTTCTTCCCGATTCACAGTATCTATTGTACCTTTGGATCATTTGTGCTAATGTTGTCTGGACATTATTTCATGCCCATATCTTACACTCTGAGTAACTACCATGAAGGTAACCATGTACAGTGTATTAATTATTGTTAATCTCCCATTAGCCTGATTTGAAACTATTTTATTTTATTTGTATTTGTCTTCTCTTTAAAATAAAATTTTAAAAAATCAATTCAAGATAGTCAAAATACCTTTCAGAAACCAATATTTAATTTCTTGCTTTACATCCCAACAACTTTCTTCTAATTATTTCCTACAAAAGATGTTGCTTTGGGGAAGACACAAAGGAGAATACTCGAGTCGAACTGAACCTTTGGATGTAATTTTTTGAGCAATCTCCACACTGATATCCACAGTGGTTGCACCAAGCTACACTCCCACCAGTAATGGAGAAGGGATCCTTTATTTTTCCTAAAGCCATGCTAACATTTGTTATTGGTTGACTTTTGATAATACCTATTCCTTCTGGAGTGAGATGAAATCTCAAGGTTGATTTAATTTGCAACTCTCAAATGAAGAGTAATGTTAAATATTTTTTTGATTTGTTTTCATGTGTCTAGCCCATTTTTTGTATTGAGTCTTTAAATTTGGGGGGTATGATTTTTTTAGAGTGTTTAATATATTCTAGATATTAATTCTGTGCCTGCAGAATAGCTGGCAAAATTTTTTTCCACTGTATATATTGTCTCTTCATTGTGTTGCTGATTACTTTTGCTACATGTTCCAGTGAGTGCCTGGATGTCCCCCCAAAGCCTCATGCCATCATGGGGTGGCTTTTAGAGTTTAGGATTGATACATGAGCCAATGCTGGGATTATGGGTGTGAGTGCTACACGCCCCCTGGGAGAAATAATTTGCCTATGTAAGGAAGAGAAAGAGGCTGCTTGCTGCCACTCCTCCATTTTGCTCTTGCTGCTTTTACTCTCTTCTGCTGTCATGAACTGCTGCCCTCTGCCATGTGCCACCCTGCCTTGGAGCCAGTGGAGTATAGACTGAAATATCCACTGACTGTGAGCTAAATAAACCTTTCCTTCCTTAATTTTGAGTATTGGGTATTTTGTCTCAGCAACAAGAGGAAAAGTAACCAAGACACTATACAAAAGCATTTGAATAAGATGAGATCTCATTTGTTGATTCTTTGTAATATTTCCTGTGCTCTCAGGGTTTTGCTCATAAAGTCTTTTCCTACACCTGTGTCTTTAAGTGTTCTGCCTATTCTCTCTTCCAGCAAATTTAGTGATTCTCTTTTAATGTTTCAATCTTTGATCCATTTTTAGATTAGTGCATGGTGAGAGACATGGGTCTTGATTTAGTATTTATCATGTGGAAAGCCAGTTTTTCCAGCACCAATTATTCAAGACCTTATCTTTCTTCCAGTGAAGCTGTTTCATCCCTTTGTCCTTCTTAGTATCTTCCCAAAAGAATAAAACTTTATAACACAACAATATATGCCCACCCATGTTTATAGCAGCATGGTTTGTAATAGCTAAATCTTGGAAACAGCCCAAGCACCCACCAACCAGTGGATGGATAAAGAAGATGTGCTTTTTCCTACTACTCAGCCATACAGAAGGTTAAATTTGAGACATCTCTTAGCTAATTGGATGCACCTTGAGACCATAACATTACGTGAAATAAATGGAACACATATATGTAAATATCACTTTGTTTCTGAATGTGTAAATAAGGACCAATATGTATATAGATATTGTGAAATAGAAAGAAAATGTTCGAATGCAAAGGAGAATTGTGAAGTGTGGAAGAAGGAGGAAAAAGGAAATAAAAGATAAAATGGGGATAAAATGAAATGTGTTTGTAAATAGGTGGGGTAGAAGGGTTGAAGGGAGGGGAGAAGAATGGAGAAAGGAAACACAAGATGTATCATTTATAGGTACAAATTCCCTATGATGAATGTGATCATTATGTATATCTAAAATATTCCAATAAATTTAATAGTTAAAATGATGTTGTGATAGGTGACATATCACTGAATTAATTAGCTTTTATTATATTAAAATCTGCTTCAAATAGTTATAAAATGGTAAAATAATAATAGTCTAGGCCATAAGTACAAATACAGACTGAAGTTATTTTTTAATTCTATAGACATTGATCAAATATTCATTACATAGCAGAAAAGTGATGCTTTATTGCTTTTATTTTAAAGGGTAGTTTTTATTTTAGTGTATTAAAAGAATGTTAATTAGCTATTTAATCAGATAAAAAAGTCAACATTAAAGAAGAATCTCAGTGAATACAACATGTATTGAATATGTATTGAATATGTATTGAATGTATTGAATATGATCAAGACCAATACCTTAGATAACATGGAAAAATTTTAAATGTTTTCTATTACAACAGGACAGCCTGTGATTCATATCTGTATATTCAATACATTCTACACAGTTTGCACAAAACAATAAATGTTTGCTCATGCTGTTTCTCTCATCTCTCTGCCTAGTCCATTAGACAAAATATGGCTTGGCATCTTTTGAGGTGTATGATCTTTAGGGCTAATCTAAGTAGTAACACCAACATCTGTCGACATTTCTGCTGTCTGCAGGCTAGAGCAGCCTTACAAGCTCCATGTCCCAGAGGCTTTCCAAAACAGGCCAGAATGTCTTAGGAACAGTTGGTGCTTTATTTTGAAATTACTTTCCAAGTTCAACATCCTTATTGATGAATAAGAAGCCTAGAAAAACAGATGTTCACTTGGATGGAGAAAACACATAAAAGACATACTTATGAATCAAAATAGATTATCTACCAGTAAACAAAGTATGCATTTTTGTGTCTATATTGTCCCATTTTAGATATAGTGAATCTGCCACTTAATTCAGAATTACATCAGCGTTTTAAAACCATGACATAATTAATAGAATGTTTTTTAAAGTACATTTTTTGAAAGCTTTATACTTGCCAATTTACATATTTTTTATTTAATTGGCTCGATGTGAGGGCGATCTGGCTGTGACATCTGTCACCTCGCTGATTTCCAGGGCTGATCTTGCTGACTGAGCAGGTGTCCCCTTCCCCCTCAGCACTCCATGTGCGTCCTTCCAGAAGCCTCGCTCTCAGTCCAAGAGGACGATCACTCCCGATACAGGAGGCCCGTCCCTCAGTCAAGGGTATGTGAGTAGCTGTACTCCCCTGCTAGAAACTCCAAGCAAGATCTCAATTTTATTTGCTATCAGAAAATTGTTGAAAATATCTAACTAACATCCTAAAACTTATGCTTCTGACATTTATGAAGCATTTTATTGATTACTCAGTCAATAAAGGTCATAAATAATTATGGGTACATCAAAAGCCATAAAATTTGCATTAAGTATCCAAAAATGCACTCCTCTTGTAGAATCCCAGAACATTCCTTCAAAACTGTGTTTTGAAACTACTGCGTAATTTTCCTATTTCCCCCAATAATCTCTTTTTAGATAAATTTGAAAAGTGTATCTCCTTCTGGAAAAGGTTATAGAGGTTTGTCTTGTTAGACTGTAGAATTTCCTGAAATTTATGAGGCATTAAACTACTTTAAGTGTTCTTAAAATAAACATTTAAGTCACAATTTGTAGAGAAACTTTTCAAAAATTATGATATCATGTATTTAAAAATATTTTAAATGTTATTAATCTAAGTACAGTAATTTTTTTTCTAAGTGTAAAAGTTGATGTGTTACTTATCAAATCATTGTATATACTTTGCTTGATTACTGTAGGTTTTTCATGTTTTCCCAAAAATACAAAACAACGAGTGTTAAAAAGAACATTGTTTGGTTTGATTTAATGAAATTACTTTTATTAAAACATAAAAGACAAAAGCACAGTATTTTGATTAGAAATATTTAAGAGGTCACAATAAAAGCAGAAGTCAATATTAAATATTACTAAATTATTTCTAACATAGTAAAGTAATAAATTATGCATAAAACTATCAATCTTAAAAATATAACATTTAGAAATTGCTTCTTTTTTGATGGCATTCTACAGGAAGTTACAAAATTGTTTTTCATTATTCTCATGTATTAATTTGAACTCATTTTATATTTATGTAGCTATAAAATATGTGGTATCATAGTGGATGTTTAGATAACCTATAAAAGCTATTAATTTGTTTTCAATTGCATGACTTAGATATTATCTACAGTCTGTTTACGGAATGTACATATCCAATCTCTTGCTATTAGATATTTTATTGCTTCTAAGTTTTACCTATTTCAAACTTTGGATCTAACATTTTGAGATCTCCATGAACATATACAAAGAAATTTTTCTAGAATATATTTTCATAGCAGAACTTCCTTCAGATTTTAGGTATTTCTTCATATTGTGTACTAGCGAAATAATACCACTATGTATTAGTTCCAGTAGTAAATAAGACATGCTACTATTATCAAGTTTTGTACTATTTGATATTGTCAACATATAAAATTTTGGTTATTTGAAATTTGAAAAATGATAGCAATTTAACTTTTTATTTGTCATTTCCATGAATATTTCGTATGCGAATATCATACATGCTTTTGTATAACTAGTTTTCTTTTGTTAGCTGTCCTCAGTATGTTCTTTGTGTAACTTTAAATCTAATATACTTTTTGCTTAGTGTCAGTTTGACCTAATATTTGAACTAATTTATCTCTTGTCCATGTTTGTTTGGCATAATTAAAATATTAACACTTTAGGCATGTCTTTTGCAAGTGATACTAAGATGATTTTAAAAAATGTAACCCCATAATATTTTTGATCAATTGTGAACTTTAATTATTATGAATTCTTTTTAAGTTTATTGGTACAATTTAGACATACATAATGATCATACCTATCATAAGTTATTTGTACCTGTATATGGCATATCTTGGTTCTTCTATTTTTCCCCAATTCCCTCCCCTCTCTTCAACTCCTCTTCCCCTCCTACTTTACAAAGCTGTTTTATGATGATTAGCAAGCTAGAACTTTTTTTCACTGTACTTATATGAATGATATTCAAAGTTAATTTTCTTCTAGATATTCTTTAAATTTATGATTTATTTTCACTAGTAAGAATTTTTAAGGCTATCTTTTAGCTCATAATATTCTCATTACGCTTCAAAACTATCCAAAATTGGTCTATCATTCGCTCATTTCAGACTGTGCAAATAACATTAGAATTTCCTCTTTAAACTGAGAAAATAGATGGGCATGGATGGTGCACATCTGTAATCCCAGCACTCTGGAGTATGAGGAAGGAAGACCCTAGCAAGTTCAAGACCAGCCCGGGCTACAAAGTGAGCTCAAGGACAGCCTAAATTGCATAGAAAGATTCTGTGTCATAAAGAAAAAAAAGAAAAGGAAAACCTGGAAAAATATGTAATACTGTTTACTGTTTAGTTTTTATTTATGTAGAAATGTTTAGGCCTTCCTGCATTCGTGTACTTTTCCATAATTTACTCTTCATTTTAATTTAGGGGTAAAAACATGGAAAATTATTATTCCTCCTTCCAGGTATGAAAATATTTTATTGCAAAAAGGATACTTTTGGTTTTTGTTTATGATCACACCCTTTTGTTTTGGAGATAGGAAAAGTCAGAAGGTTATAGTGAATGTTAATAGCAATTTCATTTAAGTAAAATCATTCTCTAATGATTTACTGTTTATAAATTTATGCTTGACAGCCACTGAATAGTAAATTCTATGTAAAATATTTGTTGTATTGAGAATTTATCGTTGCTCAATTTCTAAATCTTGCTTTTCACAAGATTCTGTTTTTCTCAAATACATTATGCTTGTATATTTTGTTAATATTATTAAAATTCAAATTCCAAATTTTCAGTAACTTACTTTTGAATTTTTCTGTTTTTCTTTTCTTTTTTCTTCCTCTGGTTTTTCTTGGCAAAACTTACATTGGTTTTAAAATATTTTGCATATGTATGCCCTGTTTGTTCTGTGGGATTATGTAAGATTATTTTTAATACTGTTTTGGGCAACAAAAGTTACCTCTTATACCTCTGCTCAGTCTGGTTTCTTGATGGTCTTAAAAATACTATAGTAAATTAATTTACTAGCCTTAAAAGTTCCTGGAAATGTAATGTCCAACCTGGTGAAAATATTTGCATTGCACATCTGTGGAGCGTTTATTCTCATCCAAATTGGTGAAAATTTTTAAGTGCCAATCAGTTTCCCCTTTTCAAGATTTTTTCTTAGGCTTCATTTCAATAAGCATAGCTTTCAAGATTCTTACCATTGTTTGTGAGTCTTAGTTCTAATACTCATGCCTTTAATCTTTCTTTAAAACAAAATAATTTTTAGTATTAAATTTACAAAACTGTCTCCTGAATCTCATACTTAATATTATGTTTTTTTCTGATAATAACCCAATATATAGTATGATATTATTATTGGAAAGCAAATATCTTATATTCTTGAATACTGTAATGGCATGCAATCAGAAAAGAATTTTGTAATAATCTTGGACTTCCTCAACATGGTACAATTTCTACATTGAGAACAATAATTGCATGTTTTATTTTGTTCATTGAGAGTTGTAATCCTAACTTGTATTATTCAAACTATGTGAACTGGCAAAGCAACATGTTATAACATATTTTTGCCCTATATTAAATATTTTTAAATTTGTATATTTTTAATTAATATCTAGGAAGAAGATGCATGCAGCATTGATTTAAATACATTTTGAGAAAAGTAAATTCCCATATTTTAAACTAAACAAAATGGACAATTAGAAATTAATATTATAAATATCTTTATTCTAGGAAAGAGTGCATCAGGTTTTTTTCTTAAAAGCTTACATAGGTAAATTTTTTTTCTGAAAATTCTTTAAAAACAGAACAGGGAAATTGCTCTCCATTAAACAATTGCACTTGCATAACTACAGTAAAATTCCAATTTCACAAGAGAGGACAGAATCCAGAAATGTTTGAAAACCTCATCTCTGTTCCTCACATTCTGGCAAGGCACTCCACAGTTACCCTCGCTACAGCGTGGCTCAAGCCAACACTATGGCAGTGGCAAGTGACAAAGTTCAATCGGACCCATACGGTATTAAGCTGCAAAGCATGTACAATCAGGAGCTGCCAAGAATAAGTCTTCTTCCACCTAAATGTCAAAGGATGAGAAAAGCCTGGGGCCCTGCATGGTTGTATAGCCAGCAAAACCACCACAGAAAGCCTTACCCAGGGCCAAGATGGGGAAGACCTACTGAATCAGAGCTGTTGCAGATTTCAAACTAGGCTTAGTAGAAACAAGAGTGGGATCAACAGTTTGATCCCCAAAATATAGAGTCCTGTGACAGAAGTCTAAAAGAGCTGTAGACACAAGAGCCTAAGCCACGACAGCTGCCACTCGGTACAAGCTTTGTAAAGCCATGATGGGGACAGAGCTAATCGAGGGAGTAAAAATCTGATGGTAAGTGTGTCCATATGGTGGGACATGAGGTCAAATGCCTTTCTTCCCCCAGTTTTATGATTTGATATTGTTTTCTCTGTAGGATTTTGGATTAACTTGGACTGTTTAACCTTTCTTTCCATAGCAATCTCTAAACCCTTTTGGAAGGAGCATGTCTGTCCTATGCCAGGCCCATCATTATATTTGGACATGCAACTTGTTGTGATGTTACAGCTCACAGTTGGAGCAGGATTTGCTTCAGAGTAAACTATGCCCTCAGATTCAGGCATAGCTGATATAGATGAGCCTCTTGGCTTTAGAATTGAGTTAACACAAGTCTAGTTAGGACTTTGGGGGATATCGCATTGGATAATGCATTTTGTATATGGAAAGAGGGTTTAGGGGCTAAGGGGGAGGATGCTCTGCTTCAAATGCTCTCCCTTCCCAAGCTCATTCTGAAATTTAATGATCATTGTAGTGATTTTAAGAGGTGTGATCTTATCTTTAAGGTGATTAGAGCATTCCTAGCTGATGAACCTCATGGGTTCATGAGAACATTTCTTCTCTTGCCAAGTCTTGGGTTTATTCTTCTGCTATATTTGACATAGCAAGAAAGACTTTGTCAAGGGAAAGACCTTTTATCTTGGATTTCTCACCTCTACAAGTATGAGACAATAGATTTCTGATTTTTAACAAATCACCCAATTTGTTAGCAGCACTCATCAGACTAAATAATGATATGAGCAATATAATAACAATATAATCAGCATAGTGGCCACAAAAAATCCTTTTAATACAGGCTCTGTCATAGGGAGGTATAAGAAAGTTATCTCAGAGAGTTGTTTATATTGATTAAGGTACCAGAAAAATTGTACCATTCTTCAAATTACTTGCACTTTTAAGCAGATCAAGGATATGGCTAAAATCACAGTTGCTTTCAAGGATCAGGTAAAATCTTTCTTCTTGGAGAAAGAAGTTATCTAAAAGGAAATGATGTGAGATGAGTGCACCTGTCCTTTCCTGGAGCTATTTGTTTTATGGTACTGCTCCCATCATAATATAGATGATGCATTAAGAATGTTTCATTCTCCATTTCCAGAGCACAAGTGTATCTCTATACGAATCAACCTTTTTCATCCTTGCTAGTGCAAAAACTCTGCCTTTAATTATTAGTAAAGATTCTGTGCTTGCCTTATTATCATTGGAGAAAAGTTGTTAAGATGGCTGAATTATTGTCTGTCAAAAGGCAATTCTTCAGAATGTTGGATCAATCTTATTGTATGGTATCAAGTTTCAAGAGAATTAATGTATGCTACAGGTCCTCTTGAAATTCTGCAAGACAAATTTTGTGGATCAGTCAGGTTAGTAATCATCAATAATTCTAAGTATAACAAATACATATTTATAACCTTGTGTCATTTTGCTAATGATATGCACAAATGTGAAAAACTCTTGCAAATATTTTAACATAAAAATGTAGAAAATTATATTACCAAAAGCATTTCTATAATACTTAGATTTTGTACATAGTAGATCATATTATACACAAATAAATTATAAGCACATTTTCTTGTATTTTCAAAAATTAAACTGGCAAGAATATTTAATGTACTAATAAATACAATTAGGTATGTGGAAATTTTCTATAATTTCTGGTATAATAGAAATTAGCCCTTCTAGAAAAACAAGTCCATATTTTATCTTACTTACTTAGCTTTCTAATTTAATTTGCCAAACAAAGTCTTTACAAGAATGTGGGTTGGATTAACTCCTCGGTTTTAAATACTGTCTCAGGTACTTTGTCATTGTGGCAATAAGTACATGACACTCACAAATTAAAGCAGAGAAGTTTATTTTAATGATGAAGTCAGTCTATGGGCAGCTCGCTCTCACTTGGAAGTGGCATGCTGGAGGAGCGTGGGTGGAGGTATGCTACCCATGCTATGATTCCATGAAGCCAAAAGAGAAGAGTGGACCTGGAGGCGCTCTATGTCCTTGTAGGTCCTCCTTCATGTGATGTACTTCCAGTCAGGCCCCACATCCTAACAGCACATTCATTTATTAAACTCACTGGTCAATGAATCTCCTAATTAACATAAAACTCTTGTGACCCAGTGCCTTCCACTCACATGAAAATTTTGAGGAACATATTAGATCTAAGGCATAACACTCTGCATTTGGTCACTGAAGTTTTCATGTACATCACACACAAAACACAGTCAGTCCATCACTAACGGTCTTCAAAATTTTAACACTTCCAATATTGCTGAAAAATTTAACTACAATGTGTCCTCTGAGACTCATAACAAACACTCGGTTATGAACCTCTATTGAAAAATCAAGAAATTTAAAAACTTCAAACACACAGTGGCACAAGTTAAACATTTCCATTCCAAAATGTATAAATAGGTAGGTAGAACAAAAGGAATCAAAAAGAAGACCAAAATCCACCATGGCAAACATTGTATTCTGTAGTGCCGTGTAAATCGTTCAGAGTGAGTTTAGTGAGATGTGAGCACCATAGCGCTTAGCCAGCCCTCCCTGGTCTCTGTCTTTGGATGTTTCCTCTCCCTGTAGTTTTCTTTAGTAGAAGTTTCATGTTTCTATCTTTTCTAGCATCTTGGTGTCTCTACTGCACTTTTTCTTTCACTGCCTGTTTTGTGCACTGTATTTTCAAAGGCATGCAGGGTGGCCTTCCAGGCTTTCTGCTGAAATCTCCTTAAAAGTCTCCATTATCCTACAGCACCTGCATTTATGCACATCAGTAAAATCATCAGCACATGGACAATGCCAGTGTGTTGTTAGCTTGAGCAGTATGCAGACCCTCTCAGGTCATAGCTACTGAAGCATGAGAATTATAAGAGTAATCCTAGGGAACAAATTCCCTAGGAAGATCTTCTACAGTAAAAAGCACAAGGGGTCTCTTCTAACTGTGTTACAGTTTTTCCCCCTTGGAGCTGTGGAGGGGGAGATGCACCACATTCTTGAGATGTCTTTAAGCCATCTTTCTTAGTTTCTTCATCCAAAGTATTTGACTCATTTTATCTTTAATATTTTCAGAAATGTTGTTTACTTATGTTCTAATCTTGTAAAAATTTCTGGTAAAATTTTAAAATTATCACTTGTGCTTTCTGTTCCTGATTTTCACCACAGATCTAACTAAAAGCAGTCAGCAGTACCAGTATCACAATCTGAACATTAGGCTGTCCTGAAATTTAATCTGTCAGAATAAAAGACCTGTCAGAACAGGAATTTTATCTGTCCTTAATCTCAGTTTCTTGAAAAACATGAGAATATTGGCAAATTGCAGCTAGTTTAAGCCAGAGCAGAATACATTTTCTTAAAATCCAACTGTCCATGGTTTCCTTTATTCAACTGTAACCTCCAGCACCTGACTTTTACTGTCTGCACTTTTATCAGCATTCTGGTCTTCTAAAGTCCGACCAGAGTCCTCCATCAAGCTCTGAATTAACGTCTTCAAAACTTTCCAAACTCTTCTCACTAAGCAGTTCCAGCACCCTCTAAACTACACATTCAGTTCTCATGGCCATAAGGCCACTCTTATTTCAACTTCTCTGTTAATCACAATTTTTTTTTACTGTGGCAAGACACTTAACACTCATAATTTAAAGGAAGAAAGGGTTACTTTCCCGCGTGGTTTCAGGCCGTGCTCAGCTGGTTCCAAGGCAAGAGCAGCACTGTGAAAAGTTTTGGGTGGATGACAGCTGCTCATTGCAGTACCGTGGGGAAGTGGAGAAGAGGAGAAATGGGGTGCACAATATCACCTTCCGGGTCAGGCCTTCAACAGAGCCCCACATTCCGTACAACCACGCCCACATTCTCACAGCACATTCAGCGACTGACCACAATCATGGAAGAATCTTCTATTAAGTAATACTAGTGTCTCCATAACCCAATTATCTCTCACATACAGGAATATTTGGGGGACTATCACAGATCAAAAGGTACTATCTCTTAAGCAATCATACTTATTCCCGATTGAATTGTCCAGTGTTATTGATTTTACTTGTGGTTTAGTTCAAATAACTTAAACCATGTGTACTAGATGTGATCTGACTTCATGTATTTCATTTAATACGCATGATTGTGTAGTTCAATATTCCCTTTGAATTTTTTCCTCCCTGTGAATGAATAAACAAAGCATGTTGTTTGTTTTTTTATCTTTGTGTGATGATGATGATGTCATCACCTTTTCTGATCTCAAGAAGTGAATAACAGAAAGAAAGATTTTCTCTGAGACTAAAGAACAATAAAACATCCTTCCTTACAAAGTTCTGTAAAGGATTATTTTTTTGATTATATTTTAGAGAAAGGTAATAAACACTGTTATTCAAATGTTATAAAGTGATTCTAATATTTAAGTTTTTACTTTATATTTTTAAAATTTTGATATATATCTGATTATGTAGTCATTCCTTAATGTGGTAATTTTAATATTATTATTTAACCAATAAACACCTAAACACAGTATGTTTTCTTTTCCATACAAAAGAGTTACCTTTTACTAATCTTTCTTCTGGAACTAATGTTTTTATAAACAACTATTAGAGCATTTTTTCAGTATCTTTTGTGTATACTTAATGTCTTCATTGGGGACAATTTTTATCAGGTAAAATATTTTCAATTTTTTTCACATTTATTTTAAAAAGCCACTGAATGCAATATTACACACATTGATGCTATTGAAAGATATTATAATCCTAATGTGATTTACTTGTATGTTGGATTATTTTGAGATGTACATTTTGCATTTTGTACATTAAATCTAGGTGTGCTTGCATAAAAATTTTAATTCTTTTTTCTTGGGTAATTACTCAAAATTATTTTGGTTTTCAACTATGTAAAATGTATTTTATCATCATCATAAATATTTTTTGCTTCATTATTTCTGGAACTTTGTTCATCTACTTGCCTATATGTCTACTTGCATTCTATTGTTTCTTCAGACAATACCTTTATTCACCTGTTTAATAATTTGATATGTTATTTTCTTTTTGTACCAGGAATTGAACTCAGGACCTTGTGCTTGCCGGGCAGGTGTTTATGCAGCTGAGCTATATTCCTGGTCTGATGTGGTAATTTTAAACCTAGAGCTACTTATCAAATCCTTTACCTCTTAAAGGTATTTTTATCTAAATTAAAGGACAATGCCTGTCTGTTTCAAGTAGCTGCTGTTTGAGACATCATTTGCAGTCTTCTTACCTCTGAGGACATAGTACACAGATATCCTGCTACTGAATTTTGTTTTTTCCTGGAGGAATCATTTACTTGTAAAACAGGCTCTTAAAGGAGTTAAGGTTCAGGCATCGTATCTTCCCATTAATTTAAGAGAAAGAACTGCAGACAGAGGGGCCACTGTTGACATCTGAAAGCATGTAGAAGCCTAGTGAGGAAGCTGGCAGCTCTGCACCCTGGATCATCTGGACCCACTGGCAGAGAAAGCCCCGGAAAAGCTCTTCCCAAACAGACACGTGGTTCACTTCTCTAGCCTTTACATGGCGTTTTGCTCTCCAGATGCTTTTTGTAAGATTGGTGATGGAAAGGTCTATGTAAGGGTGGCACTAGGGTTATTTGGGTTGTATTAATCTCTCAGCGCAATGTGTAATGAGGCCCCGGTTCCCTCGGGGCTGCTCCAGGTCTCTATCTGTACCTGCGACCACGCGGCTGGCCACGCGGCGAGGGCACCACAGTGATTATATAACATGCGAAACATGTCAGAGAACCTGGGTGGTTTTCTTCCTCATTTGTTTTAATCATGATTTTGCCGTACCTACCTCTCTACTATTTCAGAGTGGATTTGAGAAGGAAGAGAGAAACAATTTTGGCTGTATTTTTTTTATCATGTTTTAATTGAGATCTGTAAAAATGGTTTCCAGAGGTTCAGAATTTCCTCTCTCTCCATCCCGCCTTCCCTGCTTCTCTCTCTCTGTCCTTAAATTCTAAATCCTTCCAATTAGCAAAATTCAAACCTTTTAAAGTGACCCTGCTGCATGTTGTTTTCACATTCATTTCTAAACAAGTAAAAAATAAACAAATTTGAATAAGTAAAACTTATAGGTGAGGCCTGCAAGT
The DNA here is from genome assembly GCA_004027595.1 of Dinomys branickii. Lineage (NCBI taxonomy): Eukaryota > Metazoa > Chordata > Mammalia > Rodentia > Dinomyidae > Dinomys > Dinomys branickii. The sequence continues at coordinate 39,628 of PVLD010011630.1, forward strand.
TTATTAAATCTTAGAAATATGACCTTCACGTAGTAGCTCTAAAACACAGTGGCACTTTTCCTTTTCTTTTTACTTTTATAGCTACGTGATAGGAATCTGCACCACAGGGAGCTGCACCGTTGCTATCTCATCGTGAACTAAAATCTGCAGTCAGAAAATAATTTTATAATCTTACAGAAAGTTATTACCTAATTTAGTTTGATTTTACTTTTAGCAAACGACATATATGGATAAATTTGTATCTCAACAAAAGCAAAATGTAGTGACATTTCAGGAAATAGTAGAATACAAAGATTCATCTCTATTGTTGCATTTCTTCCCAGTCATAAAAGGATCAATTCTTATTTGTCAGTACTAAATCGTATCAAAATTATAGGACATTCGTCAAGCCACAATAAGATAATTTAAATTCTGATTGCATTTGTTAAGTTCTAATTTGCAATAAATATAATGAATTTGCACATTTCTCATGCATTAGCTTGTCTTTTGTCAAAAATCATGTAAAATACTGTATTTTATCAATTCCTTGATATATGTGCACTAAATCTTCTTCATTCAGAATCATCACAGCTGAAGTGCTTATAGTAGAGATAATAATATTTAATCTAAGCAATTTAGTCAAACACTGCATAATTGAGGATTTGACCAGTGTTGCACTTTGTGTCTGATGGATCCTATCATTAATAATTAAATAGAAAAATGCCTATTGGCTAGTGGTCTCATAGTTGCTGTAATATTCACTTTTCATTGTTTATTGAGTCTTAGTAATATACCTTCAAACAGCTCTAGATCTCAAGTAAAATTAATAAAATTCATTGCTCATATGTTTGTGGTGATGCAAATCTAAACAAACCAACTGCTAATTACATGAAAGTATAACATACACCATGGAGAGTAAACAATACCTGACGGTGATCATTTCACATGTTATGCTTCTACAATTGATTATGCACATTCATTGTCATTTTAAGTACACTCTTCCTACTAATGTCTTGCAAAAACTGTGAAACAGCTTTAATCAAGTACTTCAGTAAGTATTTTAGAAGTTCTTGTTATCCTAGGAGATGGTCGCAGAAGACCTTCCCGTGGGAGATGTTGAAATGCAACAGTGACATGCACAGGTTGCCTCCTGCATAGGCTTAAGCTAATATCTATTTTTGTGTCTTTGTTTTTAGAAACTGTTTATAAATGTAAATGTATTAAAAGCATGCAATTAATACGCAAGAAATTGTAATTAAAAATATTTTTGCAGAATTGGAAGATGTGTTTATAATTTAATCTAAGTATTAATTCAAAATATCAAAATGATGAAGACTTTCTTAATATAGAGTGAAAATTACAATAAGTTAAGGTTAATATTTTGTTGAATAAAAAATGTAAATTATTGCAGTCTGTTATGTGAATTTGAAAGATTTGATAGCTTAAAATGTGCAATAATTTCCATAAACATTTATTAAAATCTAGGCTTCTATTCAAAAGTATAGGTACTCTGAAAAGGTTTAAGTGCTTTAAAGATGCAAAAGAGGGAGAGGGCTGGGGATATAGCTCAGTGGAATAAGTGCTTGCCTAGCAAGCACAGGGTCCTGAGTTTGATCCCCCGTACCGCAAAACAAACAAACAAACAAAAAAAAACCAGGGAGAAAGTTAACTGATTAATTTTTGATGTTTCATTAGTGTATTAATATAAAGGTGTACAATAACCTGTATTGTATGTAGAAAGAAAAGCTATAAAAAATTGCTAACTACCACTACATTACCACAAAAATTCCTTTTATTGTCATTAGCTTTTTAATGAAAAAGAAAAGCTTAATTTTAATTGTTCAAGCAACTTAAACTCTTGGAAAAGCAACTTTGCATTAAACAGTGTTTTTTAAATATTTTCTTGTCATCAGAGATAATAATTTTATGGCAAAGCATGAGTACTAGAAGAAAACATAGACTGAACTTTGATTTACTTTTATAGCAAGAGCTTCATACATATACTCATATTTAATGTGAAGCAATGTTGCACCTTTTTATTGCAAATTACTTCAAGTAATTTGTGAGAACATCTGCTGGTCCTGAAAAATAAAGCTATCAGCTATCTGCTGTCAAAAGTTTTCTTGAAACAAGTCTGAAATACTGGTTTTTCATTTGCCACTTAAATACTAGCCACAGTTGCCTGTCTGTAATGATATCACATTCTCTCATTATAAAATTACCGCAGTTTGAAGGTGGGAGCTGAACTGACATCCCAATATTGAATAGATTTTGTAAATTTATTTTGTCTTTGTTAGCACATATATATTTGCCACAATAGTACGTTTAATTGTGATGTTCTTATAAATTCCTATAACACACTTTAGTCTCTTTTAAATCTTGGGAAATTTGAAGATAAAATAAGAAAGGTAAACTTTGGGAAGTATTATTAATTTTCATTATATTTTTAGATTATTGTAATGAAGAGAGCATTAGAAGTCTATATATATAATATACATGTGTGTGTATGAGTGTTTATGTGTGTAAGCAGATATATATGCATATCATACACAGACACAAATTGTATAATGATACATAAACATGCTAAATAATAAAATAGTTTTCTTTAGTATATAAATACATATGTTCACTAAGGACTTCAATAAATTTAGGATTAGGCATAAACATTCACTTAAAAATCCACTAATAGTGTAAATAAGCAAAATTCATTATTCTATACTTAATTCTCTCTAAAATTGTCAGTACCGAATTAGTAAAATATAAATGGGGTGATATTTTCAAACATTTATATAATTGTATAATTATATGTATAATTTTATAAGACCTTCTGAAGTTAACTACCATATATAAAGATAAAAAAATTACTAATACGCCAAAGAACATATAAAACATGGAAAAGAATTACATTACACTAAGTCAAGATACACTTGTAGATACATTCTGCATGTCAGATTACCATAACATTTTTCCTTTTTTGTTATTTAATACATCCAGCGGTAATATTAGTTTGTTTATTAAGGCTGAGTGATAATTTGTATGCAACATTTTTTTAATTTTTCACCCATCTATGAATAGATGTTTGTGTTTTTTACATATTTTGGCTAATAAAAAATGCTGTAATGCACATGAATATACTTTTATCTATTTAAGGTGTTGATTTTAATATTATTGGCAATGCATTCGTAAATTGCGATGTATATCTTGTGAGAAGTGTATATTCAACTTTTTAAGGAAGCTCCATAATTGCTTTCTATATTGTGTATCTCTCTTCCATAATTACGTTCTTAGCTACAATTTGTTGAGGTTTTTTGTTCTCTCCATCTTGCCAATACAAATTTTAAAAAATGTGTATGTACATAAATACCCATTTAAAGAGGAGTGAGGTGAAACACCTCTGTTGATTTTGATCTCCAGTTTCTTGATACAATGATGTGGAACACTACTCTATCTAGAGGTAATTTTCATGTCTACTTGTAAGAAATGGCTGCTTAGTTCACTGTTTTAAATTTGTTCAGGGTAAAGAAATGTTCCACATCTTTGTGTTAAGTAAATGCAGGTCAAAATTACAATGATGGATCACCTCACACCTGTTTAAATGGGTATTCGCACACACACACACACACACATACACTCACAGAGAAAAGATATTCAGAAATATGGGGAGAATTAAAAACCTCTAGAAGTTATATTTCAGAATACCCTATAAACTTCAGAGAGATCAGCAAGATGGTTTGGAAATTACTTTTTATCTATTCCATAGGATGCCTTTTCACTATGTTGTTTGTTCTGCTCTGCGGAAGTTTCAAGAAAAATGACCGAACACTGTATTAGTAGAAGGAAGGAAATAAACACTTAAGCAAAATTAAATGAAAGAGAATAGAAATACACAAAAAGCACCATTAGTTTTTAAAAAGATTATCAAAACTTCAGCTAGATAAACTTAAAAATTAATATTGCTAGTAAATAAAATTAGAAGCAAAAAGAAATTACAACTGAACCTACAGAAATACCAAGGATCACAAAAGCGTAACACCAATATTTATGTGAAAGCAAACTGAATAAATCAAAAGAAAGAGACAAATTCTTAGACACAGGAAATTATGACTGAATCCTCATGAAATAGAACATCTAAACACACTAGTAATGAGTAAGAAATTTGAATCAATAGTGAAAACTTACCATCAAATAAAACCTTAAACCAGATGAGGTCAACAAAAGTTTTTATTAAACACTACAGAATAATTAATTCCAATTCTTCACAAACTACTCCACACATGAAATTGAGGAGCGTTTCCCAGCACATAATTAAGGTCTGAATTAGCCTGATACCTAATGTGCACAAAGAAATGACTAGAAAAGAAAGCCAGAGGGTAGTATCCCTGATAAACATCAATGTAAAATAATCAACAGAATTAACACATCAATAGTAAATGAAAGGAGTGACAGATCTCACGGAAATGAGAGTTACCCCTAGGATTTAAAAATCATAAACACAGGCAAACTGCATTCCATTACTTTTTTTCCTATTCATGTCTTATTTACCTAGTTTATTCTACATACAAGTGCTTGACAAATATATGTGGATATTTAACTATCTCAAATAAATTTTGCCTTTTTTACAATAAAAATAATTTTTGGAGTCATATTTATCAGTCTTTAAGCTTTGTCTTATTCTGCTTGTCTGCACAAATTTCAGTACTATATTTTACGATCTGCACAAAGTTTACTTTTGTATGTTTAGTGAGATAAGTCAGGGTGTTTGCTATTATAATTTAAAAACTTCAACTCAATCAACTACAAAAAGCATCTTTCCTCTGCTATATTTCTATGTCATCATTATGTAAAAACCCCAACAATCATGTAAGTATGATGTGTTTACTGGATATATATTTCATATGTTTTCCTGTCTCTTCTAGTCATGGTATTACCCTGACACCATAGAGTACTGCAGAGTAAATAATGAGCATTGAAATTTTGTTTTAAAAGTCAATTAAAGACACATTGCTCAAAATAAACCTTAAATAGTCACTCTGATTTTGAATGTCCTTATCTCAACTTCTTGGCAATTCCTGAAGAAGTTCTGGAAGTCTTCTTTAGCATCTTCTCAGGCTGTGATAAATATATGAATGCTACTGCCAAGTGCCATGTCACCGAAATATGTACACATAACAATGCTGTGTTTCTTCCTCCACCTTATGCACCAAAACTGGTGCCTTGAAACTCCTGACACTACCAGAAAGTTACAGGAATAATATGTGATATAATTCACTTTATAAATTTAGTAACGTAAAATATGGCTTCCATGTAAGTACATTTTATGATCTGCTTATCAATAACTTTCCAATAAAAAGTGTTAGTATATGCTAATATTTTAAAAATAAACTGAACGTTGAGCACTTCCTAAAATGAAATGCTGCATTAAAGGGATACACTGTTATCTTTTGTCACACCCATTACAGGTAAATGTCCTGATACCTAAAAAGATTTTAGTAAACATAGTACCTTGTTTCACATGTTTAATCTTAATTTATAAAATCACTACTGTGGTTTAGATCTGGAAGGTCTCTCTACAGCCTCCTGTGTTCAGAAGCTGGGATGGAAGGTGAAAGCCCCTCCTGTTCAGGGGCTGTGCAAGCCTGCACTGGTGAATGTCAGCCAGCTTCCACTGAATGTTCTAAACACCATGAGCCCAGTTGGACCTTTGCTCATCTAAACTGTGCATTGGTTAAGTAACCCAGATAAACATGGTATGATGTTCAGCTACTAATAACAAGCTTGTAAACAGATTCTTGCCTTGCAATATGTTTCCCATAGTGCCAGTAAACCAAGCTCACCATAATTATAAAGAATTATAAAAAGACATATACATTGTTTCATAGCACTCTGAGTATTTCTCAACCACAATTGCTGTTGAAATGACACTTCAGAGCCTGATGAGTATTGAATAAATTTCTCTTAATTAACAAACTCCAGCTATTGACAACTTATGAACTTATTCAGGGAAAAATAGTCATATTGGAACAAACTGAAATTATACTGAATGATCTAAGTAATGGGAAGGATCTGAATATAAGTATAAAATGTACAAATTCCATGAATATAGATCCCAAAAGGAAAATTGAAACTAAAGGAAAGCGCAGATACTGATGAAACTCGTGCTGGTATTATGCACAATCCACGCCTTTTCACCATCTGTTACCCAATTTACAAATGGCCTTCAGCGCACCAGGCTGTGGAACAGGAACTCCTCATAACAGGCCGCTGAAGAGTGACTTCTAAGTGATGGCTCGGAGAACCCTGGTTTCAACACTGAATGACAAAATTACAATGGGGCTCTTTCAAGAGAGTCTGTTATCATCACTTCTGAGAATACCCCAAATGGATAGGAAACAACTTTAATCAGTCTGTGAGCTACTGATAACTTTATATTTTATAAACTTGGAAATGAATTGAGCTTTAACATTTGTCTTAACAAGTCTAAACTTACTCTGAAAAACAAATGCATGTCACCTTCATAATACAATAGTCACCAGGAAGCAGAATGAAAACAGAAAAGCCAGGGGCTGGGGATATAGCTCAGTGGAATAAGCGCCTGCCTAGCAAGCACAGGGTCCTGAGTTCGATCCCCAGTACTGCAAAAAAAAAAAAAACCCAAACAAAACAAAACAAAACAAAAAACAGAAAAGCCAGGAGGCACATGATCGTTTGGGGTCAGAACCTCAGAGGCCGCCCCTTCTCAGTAGTCCCACCTCCTCAGAGCACATTAATTTGTATCAGTCACAAGATGCCACTATGACTTTTAGCTTTAACACGTTGCAATGATAAATATTAGGGGAAAGCAACACAAGGTATTTTTAGCTTTTTTCCTTACTGTTGATATCTGCAGTGTTTATTTTGAGTTTAGCACAGTACTAAAACACTCAAACATTATTCTAAAGCTAAAAGTTGCAGTTGCTTCTTGTGGAAAGCATTAAGAGCACTTCAAGTCCAATACAGAGACTAAATTGGCCCAAAGCAGGAATTTATTTTCATTTAAGTGCATGTATTGAACCAGAGACCGTCGTTCTAATTTGCTTGAATTAACACCCCCATCATTTCCACAAATTCACTTTTTCTTGGTATGCATTCCTAATTTCCTTGTGGTTAATGGTTCTGTTCAATAATAAACTATTGAAGATCCATACATTTTACTGAACATTTGTGTATAAGTAAACCAGAAATACATGGAAAATAGTTGTCTTTAAAAATAATTTTGCCCAATAAAACTAGGTACCATTATGGTTTTAATCCAAAGCAAATGAAAACAAAAGACACACACACAGACACAGACACACACACACACACACACAGAGTCTTTAACTTTCAGTCTACTTCTTAAATCTAAAATTTATGAAATATTAAGATTACATTTATGTAGATTGAAGACAAATTATGAATAGAATTAAGTCTAAATTTTAAGAATAATACTCTGGCTTCTCTTCAATTCAAATAAATCTTCATCTTTTACTAATTTTAAGAATAAAAAGATTTTTTATTCAAATATGATAACGTGCTATTAGAATGTGTTTCCTAATAAGGAAATCAGAAACTGTTGGGTTATATTATGAGAATTTTATTTAAATATATTGTCTACTTATGACTAAATAATTTGTTGACAAAACTAATCTCCCTGGTTTTAGCGATTCTAAAAACAGTATTAAATTACATCCATATGCATATGAATTTATTCAGAAGTCAGTATAATCTATTTTTAACATGATCAAGAAAGAAATATAAGATGCATTTAGTGTATTAGTGGTAAAATATGTATGAATTACATATCATTATTTTTATACATTATTTTTATACATAAAACACTCCAAGGATGGAGTATTAAGAAACCAGTGTTCCATGTAAATAGTTCATACATGCACATAGCGAATATTTGTTAACCATATCCATAGTGACTGTACAAATAAGAGGGAAATGTCATTTGAAGTCATTTACAAAATTGACACATTTAACCTATGATAACTTTATTTATTTATTTTTTTTGTATGATAACTTTAGTAAACCAAAATAGTATAGTAATACAAGCTAATGACTGGGCTAGTATAATAAAAATTTTATTGTTGGGTGAAAATTTGAAAATTAAATTTCAGCCAATTAGTATTTATGTTCTACTTTGAGATAATTAAATCTAGGTTTGTTGTTGGACAGTGGCCTAAATCTGACTCTATTAGAAAATGTTGTGGGTAATTTAATTTAGGAAAAAGAATAGTCACTATTTCTTCTAGTAATAGTAAAATATTTAAAAGGAAACAATTGATAAATTTTGTATTATGTAATTGCAAAACTTTTTCAATGCCAAATCTCATTAATAAATGAAATGAAACCACTCATTGAGAAAAATTACTTGCAAGTCCCGTATTCTGCACAGACCTTGTATTTATAGCATATTAGAAGGCACTCAAAAGAGAAATTGAAAAAATTAGAAACAAGAGCTTTTTTTATTCTCTTTAATGTTTTGATCAATCTTGCATTCTTACATTTTGTAATCTGAGCAATTTTGTTAAAGATATCAGTATGTAACATAATATCCACTGTTAATTGCTGTCATATTGTTTTAAAACCCTGTATTATGTTTGATTTGTGGTGATTTGTTTTTATATATGTAGTTGTATTTTGTTATTTTTATTCTCTTTAAAATTAAAAGTCAAATTAAAAATGAAAAGAAATTAATCAAAATGGGCAAATAATATTACTAGGTTTTCAGTGAAGAGAAAAAGCTTTTCAATTTTATTAGCAATCAAGAAAGTGCTAGATACTTAATACTCATTATTTTTTATTAAATGATTGAAATAAAACTTACACATTCAAACTATGGTGGTGATCCTTTCACTTTCATGAAAGCCCTAGTGCAGGTAATGATACTTACGTTTGTATTTGCTCTAGCACTATTAGAATGTGGATCTACTTCAGGAACTTAACACTGAACTATGGGAGTAAGACCAAAAATTTTGTTAATTTCCCTTAGAAATGTTTAGTCATTTTTTGCCAAGTTGCAAAAATTGAGCATTTAATTTGTTCCTATTATTTTTCAATTTCCAACTAGAGATGGATAAGTTCTGTTATAACGAGATTATTTGTTACAACAGAAATTGTTTTAATTATGAGGTAGAATTATGAGGTAGAATCAGTAAATTATCAAAGTAAAAATTTGTGATAAACTGTAATTAAAATAGGAAAATATTAATTGAAAGTATGTAAAGAAAGAGAAAATCCCACTGTATGATTTTACTATTATACAAACCTCAGCAGAGTTATATGAGAAATCATACCTTTAATTCATTGTGATTTTACACCATTGTGTATAAAAATGGGGGACAGCTAGCAATTAGCTGAGCATGGCGTTCTATATCCTTTCTATCTCTGTCGAACTGACTGAAGTATTGAGGTCTTATATTTCATAGCTTAATTATTACATTGAAAGAAAATGGAATTCAACTGAAAGAGAACAAATAAAGGTAGAATAAAATAATAGTTCTTAGATTACATTTTGAGAACTGGTATTTCCATTAGTTTTGAATTAGCTAGCATTATTTTTAGATTTTATTATTTATTGTATTCAATATTATTTAGATGGCTTTGACTAAAGTAGCAGGGAATATATGTATATATGTAAATGTATATATATATTATTCTTTACACCATAATTTGCTTATTGTAAGCCTTAAAAGTTATATACATATATCTGTTTATATTTGTATATATAATGTATGAATATATGATCAATATTTTGTTATAAAATCAGATTATCAAATGATTTATCCTAATAAACCATTGATTCTATTAAAATTACATATTTAATAATTCTTTGGGGAAAATTATTTCTTGAATATAAAACTGTTGCTTATTGGGACAAAGGCAATCTTCATGAAATTTCATAGTTCAGTACTCAGATTCAGAAATAAATTAGACTAATAGATGCAAAGAACGTAATTTAAATAGAAAAATATCAAGGGAAATGCACTGCAGCTTTCATTACCCACTTACTTTCCTATCTAAGGTCCAAGAGTTCTTCATGGTGACATAAAATAAAATGCCTGCTAGAATCTATAAAATGACTTTCAGGACATGTTATGTGTCTCATATTTCCTTAATTATGTTACTTGCATAAAGTAAAAGTTTGCTCCAGCGTACCCTATGTTAATGCAGTTTTTGCTGCTATTTCATCATAGTGCAGTTCAAAAGAAAATTGCACATGCTGAGATCATTAACAATTATGCAGAAATGTTAGAGTAAAGTGTGCAGCATTAAGAACTCAAGAGTTCCTGTGACTTTCTTGTCTTTGAATTCTTCATTTCTAATCCTCCCTTGTAATCTAACCAACAGTTTATAAAGCAGAAAGCATCACACCGGTGCTTCTCAGGTACAGAGCCCTCAATATGAGCTCCAGCACCACAAATACACACACATGAGCTGCATAATACTGACTTAAAGAGAATAACAGAGTGGAATATTCTTAACACAAAATCAAACCCATAGTCACACACAAATTTACGTGAAGGCTTCATAACAGTATCACTAGAAAAATCACGAACCTTCAAGATTTCACCACATGTATTTTTGCAACAAATTCCTTTCAAACTTACAATATATAATCTCTACTATTCTTCTACCTATAGAATTGTGGTTTCTAAAAGTGGTTAGAAAGTACCTGATGATTTTATTTCAATGACAATATTTGTGCTTGGGCCACACATTCTTCTGAAGTATATTAGTATTTCCCAGAATGTGTGTATTACATTGTTTTTTTGTCCTTTCTTTTTTTTCTTTTGTTTTTTTTTTTTGTTTGTTTGTTTGTTTGAGACAGGGTCTTGTTATGCAGTTCAGGCTGGCCTTGAGATCACTTTGTAGCCCAGGCTGCTCTCAAACTCACAAGGATCCTCCTGCCTCAGCCTTCTGAGTGCTAGGATTATAGGTGTGCGCCACCATGCACAGCGTCCTTTCTCTCTCTCTCTTTTTTTTTTTTACTTTGACTTTGGTTTTGTTTGAGAACCCAAGTGACATCCACTACTGTGAAGTACAACTAATAAATGAATGTAATGCTTCATAATATTTTCAAAATAAATTGGAATGTATTATAATTAACTTCAAATTTGGAATTATCACATCTATATTTACTAAATTGTTGGTAGAGGAATAATCTAAATTTTACTATTTCATTTTAATTACTTTGTCATTTTGGAAAACAAAACATTGTCTTACTGAAGATTGACTTGGTGTTTATTTCTGAAATATAACCTCTATTATGAACTGATGCTTTTATGTTATTGAGATACAACTCATATGCCTTGAAACACACCAATGTAAATGGGTATGCTAGTGGATTTTTTGGATATTGATAGACCTGTCCAACTACCACACCAATATAAGTTTAGAATATTGTCATCACTCTGTTAAGAAATTTTTGAGTGTGACAGTTTTGCACCTTGCCCAAGAATTTTAGGAAAAAATTGCCATTCTGATTTTGTAGATTTGCTTATTATGGGATTTTTTCTAAATAAATTATACAATATGTGGTTTATAATCACCGGATTATTTTGAGTACAATTTGAAAGAATCATCTTTTCTGTTGAATGTTCAGATACTCGGTAACTGATATTATTATAGAATATTTCATGTTTTACATACCAAGGAGTGGAGTTGAAAGAGAGTGGGGTTAATGTACATTTAAGCTATTGAGAAAATTATTTCTCACTAAGCCACATCACATCTCATCATCAGAGATAATACCTGAGGAGAAAAATTTCCCGGCCTCTTAAACATTTGCTTGTGTCCTGTGTGTGTGTATTTAACCATGCACGACAGTGAACGTATAGTGATATTTCCTTCAGGTTTTGATTAACATTACTGTAGCCAATCATGTAGACGATATATTCAAGTGTTTTATATATATAACAAATATCTCTTTATATCTGTTTATTGACTAAGACATGCATTTTAATTTCTCTTTTATTGCTGTGTTAAGAAGTCACTTTAAATTCTGAAACTTTCTGTACTTATAATTTGCCAATATTTTCTTCCCTTGTTTATCTTTTCACTTTACTGATTTATGTGCAATTTAATTTTTTAAAATATCATGGAGTTGAATTTATCTTTTGGTCAATTTTTTCTTTGTCATGAGAGCTAAAGCACAAATGTTTAAAATTCTTCTAGAGTTTTATCAATTTAGATATTAAATTAGGTTTATGACTGATTTTGTGAATGTTAAGTTAATGGGTGTGTAATGTGTGAATTGAGAAATGATTATTTTTCCTGTAATGATACATTTCCTATTAGAATCATTTGTTTATTTGCTTAAAAGACTTAATATAGTATTTGAACCCAAGTGAAATAATTATAATAAATATAATGGTTTATTTTCATGTTTCACTGCTCTTATCTTATTTGTACTTATTCAAAAACTACAGTTACTGCATCACTGTAGCTTTGCAGTTAGCTTTGAAACTATGAAGAATGAATAATAAAATGCCATTCTAATGATCATTTTAGTTATTCACGGTCTCTTGAAATTCCATGAAAATTTTAGTATCAGTTTATTTATCTACATAGAAGGAATCTTGACATTAAGGACATGCTTCATATGTAAATCAAGGTATTCTCACCCACAAGATATAGTGGCACATTTATCAATGTATAGTATCTATTTTTAATTTTTTATGGTATGTATTTTTTTTGGAAACAAAGTTTCACCTTATGATTCAGGCTGACCTTGAACTCACAGAAGCCTCCTGCTTCATTCTCCCAAGTGCTGGGATTATAGGAGTGACTCATGTTGCTCTGGACCACTTAATTATTATGTATTCTTTCAACAATAGCTTATATTTTTCACTGTATAACTTTTGTGCAGCCTTGTCAATTTCTTATGTATTTTTGTGCTATTATTAACTGAAATGTATCCTGAATTTTATTTTTGATTGGACTATTGCAAGTTTACAGATACATTATTTTTATGCATTTGTCTTGTATCATGCCACCAAAATGAATTTATCTTGGTTATTCTTTTTATTAGATTTCTAAAGATTTCCTATACACAATCTCATGTCTTCTGCAAATATAAATGCTTTTACTTTTTAAATAAGTGTTTATTTTCAGATTGCCTTGACCATAGCTTCTAACACACAATTAGATAAAAGTATCATGAGTGTTGCTTTGTAACTAGTTTTACAGTTAAGGATTTCAGTATTATAACTGTCAGATTTTTAATAAGTCCCCCTTACTAGGGAGAATAAAATGTGGGCTATAATACACGTTTCATTTTCTTTCTTTATTAAAGTGTATAGTTTTGTGTCAAATACATTTTCAAGGGAAAGGATCATGTCATTGGAGTCTTTATTCTGTTCGTATGAGGTATTATATTAAATTTTATATGTTAAAAAACATGCATTTCTGGTAAGTCTGAGGAAGTGCATTAATAGTGCATTCGTATTTTTACATGCTTTTGAATTTAGTAGATATTACTTTGTTGTGGGTTTTAAAACCATAGTCATAAGAGATTAGTCTATAATTATCTTTTCCTGTGGTGTATTTGAATGATTTGTGTTTGAAGTTTTTACATGGCTCTGAGACTTAACTGGAAATTATGTCTTTCTCTTTCACATTTCTGGAAGTGCTTGTAAAGAACTGGTACTCATTGTTCAAAGCTTTAGTAAGATTTTTAAGTGACATCATCTAGGAGATGGCTTTTATGCTCACTGCTAATGCAAAAGCTTTAGCTGCTGTACATTGACTCAGATTGTCAATTTGTTCCTGAATTAGGTTTAGCACTTTGTAGTTTTCTAGTAATTTATTGTTTCACCAAAGTATCTCATTTATTGATATATAATTGCTCCTAGCATTCCCTTGCAATCCATTTTTTCATAGTTTGTTTTCATAATTCATTTAAAATTAGTATTGATGCCCATTCTTTAATTGCTCCTTTGGAAATGCGTATCACCTCTGTTCCCATGTGTAATGATAATCTAGCTAAAATTTGCAAATTGTACTGATGATTACAATTGCTTGACTGAATTCTCTATTTGCTTTCACTATTCCCTATTTTAAAGATTTAGCTAAAACTATGTTGTATTTCTCAATCTTTGATACATGTCTGTTCTTTTAAGGTGGAACTTTACATTATTAATTATAGATTTCTTCCTCTTCTTTATAGTCATTGTAAGAAGAAACTTGCCTCAAATGCATAACTCATGTTAAAAGAGCCCAAGGCTCATTCTTCTGCTTTAATAATAGCAATTTGCTGTTTTGCAATTTATAAATTGTTATGGAAGCAAAATTTTATTGGAAAAGCAGGCTCTGTGTGTAAGTGCACACGCGTGTATTTTAAAGCGCAATGGAGAGAGCACCTTTCTTAAGAAATTCAACTGGAGAGTATGTTAAAATACAAAGACAATGGAAATGGCACAAAGCAGCTTTCATTTTAAAAGCAGTAGCAGACTGACATTACCACACAATTTTGCATCTCTTATAATTGTAACATTATTACGTAACATGAAGCTATTGGAATGTTATTTAGCAACCCATTGTTTTTGGGTAAACAGTTAAGAGTATAGAGTTCGGCCAAATTCATGTATTGAATTTGCACCAACCAAGATCAGTTTTCTATTAAAATGAATATTTTACAAAAGATCTCCATTTATAAATTTGTTTTCAGAATCCATAATAAAATGGCACCATCCTCAATGTTGCTCTTGAGTGCAAAACCATGCAATAATATTTACACAACATTTACGTTCTTAAAATGATATGGTTTACAAGAAGGAGATATGTGAACCCTCCCATGAACATTCAACTGCTTGTGAATTATAAAACTCCAGCAAGTGAAAATAAGAGAGAAATTTATCTTGTACAACTAAAGATAAAGCTTTTGCTTCTCATACTATTATTAAATATACCATCTATTATTAATGTTAGAAAGCCTTAAAAATTTAAGATAGAAGACACAAGAAACATATATTTTACTAAATAATATCTGTGCATCCTGGGTTGGTTGTGAAAACATTATCCTTATGTCACAGTCTCCCAAGTGCTAGAGGTACAGGTATGTGTTTTCGTGGATTAGATAGCACATGGATTAGATGGATTAAAAATAAATTGGGGGCAAGTGAAGCAAATTATCAGAAACATACAGATATGGCAGAGATATTGAAATAATCTGATAATAAATTTAAAATATCTATGAAATGCTAAGGACTCTAATGAAAAAATTGCAACATGCAATAATAGATGTATAATATAGATGGATTGAAATTCCAAGAAAAAATACTAGACATAAAGTATTATGTAAAACAAATGAACCATGCCTTTATGGGCTCCTTAAAGACAGGTCATTGCTAAGACAAATGAGTCTGAGTTTAATAAGATTTCAAAATAAACTTCTAAGACTGAAAAACAAACAGGTACTGACAAGATGAAATTAACATAATATCCAAGAACTGTGGAACAAAGAGAAAAGGGTACATACATTTAATAGTTGTGAAACCAGAAGGAGAAGAAAGGGGAAATGAAATATTTCCCACACGTTCACTCAGAAGTTACTCAATTTCAGACACTGACACATAGTTCCTAGAAGAATGTGTGACAAGACAAATGTCAAGAAAAGAAAGGAAAAAGAAAATTGCATATTCAAAATGTAGAAAGTCAATGATGAAGGAAAGATCTTGAAAAAAAGGCAAAAAATGGAAAAGTACATTATATATGGAGAAGCAAAGGTTGTAATCATCTTTCAGCTTTCTAGATTCCAAGAAAATGAGAACAGAGTACAGTACAACATATACATTATTGAGAAAACGTGAATATAAATGTCTATATTCCATGAAATTGTGCTTTAAAAGTAGGAGAAAATCACTTAATTTTAGAAATAAGAAATGAAATTTTGGCAATAAATATCTTACTTTTTTGCTGAGAGATGACATCTGACACCTAGAGTTAAAGGGGGAAAGGTTTATTTAGTTCACAGTTTGTACAGGTTTCAGTCCATAATCAGCTGGCACTAAGGCAGGGTTGTTGGCAGAGGGCATCACAAAATAGAACATTTCATGGCACCCACGAAATAGCAAAAGCAACAAAGGGACCTTAACAGTATCTTTCTGACCCTTTTATCTACTACTTAATGTAGGTAGCACTCATAAACTTAATCCTTTGAGCTTACTATTACTTCACAAACTCTACACCAGAAACATCTGAAAAATTCTTACCTATGACTACATGTGGCTTTGGGGGGAATATCTACACTCAGATATAACATTCTGTCCCTGGCCCCCTTGAGACTAATGTTTAACATTTAATGCAAAAGTGCATTTGGTCCATCTGCAAGAGTTGTCAAAATCCTAACAATTTCAGCATTGATGAAAAGTCCAAGTCCAACCTCTCCTCTGAGACTTAAGGAAAATTCTTAACTGCAAGCCCATGTACAAATGAAAAGAAAGTTAAACACTTCCAACATTCAGTGACACAAGGTAGATATTTCTATTTGAAAAGTTATAAATGGGGAATACAAAGTAATGGGACCAAAGCAAGTCCAAAATCCAGCAGGGCAAATAATTCTTGTAGATCTATGTGAAACATCCCAGTCAATTTGTGGTAAGATGTGAACTTCAAAGGGCTTGGATGGCTCCACCCCTTTGGCACTTCTGGTGGTTGTGACTCCCATGGCTTCCCTCTTCAGCTTACTCTGTTTCCTCCTTACAGTTTTCCTCAGATGATCCATGTTCTTGGCTTCTCCAAATTTCTAGGATATCCAATGAAACTTTGGCTTCCCATTCACAGCTTCATTCACCACCCTCTCAAGGGCACACTGCCTGACCTTTAGGGCCTTCTTCTGAAATCTCAGCAGAAATTTTCCTGGCCCCACAACTCTAGCATTTTGCATGTCTCTAAAACCAACACCATATGGATGATGCCAAAGTCTGCTTCCAGCTAGAGCAGTAGCCAGGCTTCCTTGTCTCTTGGATGGAGGAATCTTGTGCCAATGAAGTAAATCTCAAGGAACAACTCCCCTAGGCTGCCACCATTCTGGAACATTGTGCACTGGGACTCACTTTTCAAAGTGAGGTCTTCAAAGAATGGAGTCCTTCTGCTTCTTGGGATGCCCTCAGGCCGTTTTTCTATTCTCAAGTTCCTTCTCAGCAGTCAAGATCTCCTTGGCTCTATTTTTTCAGTCCACAGTTTTGCTAGAGCTTCTTAAAACATTCTTCTGGGCTTTTTACATTTGACTCACAATATAAATCTGGCTGAAAGCCCCCAGTAGTAACCATGTCCCAATCTCAACATTTCACAGCATTATAAATTCTTCTGCCAGATTAATTACTCTTCTCTCCTTAATCTCAGTCTCAGGCAAATTCTCTGGACATGAGCAAATTGCAAACAAACTTTCCGCCAAGGGATAACATATCTTAGGAAGTCCAACCACAAATTTGGTCCTTTTTCGCAGAGGAAGTCTCCTGAGCCTGGTCTTTTCTTTTTTAATTTTAAGAATAAAGGAAGAAAACATATTAACAAACAGACGTCCATTTATAAGATAGTGTAAGAAAAATACAAACAATACACAGTTACAGACAAAGTGGTAGGAAATTAACAATGGTGGTTGTATTACCTATTGATATCATTAAAGTGGTTTCTCAGGAAAACAAATAGAGACATGCAATAATGATCAAAACAGTAATCGGTAACTGTTCCTTTCAGTAAAGCAATATGGTCACAAGTAGAGACCATACTCATAAGTGAAATAAATCAGACATGCAAGTGTAAGCATTGTATTGTCTCACTCGTGTAAGAACCTGCAAGAGCCTGGTCTTTATTAGCAGCACTGCTATCAGTACTCTGGTCTTCTGAGCTCTGACCAGTCTCCCATTAAGTACAGCCTAAGACATTCCAGCTCTACCTTTTCAGCTGGCATCTCCAAAGTTTTCTAAATATTTCCCACAAGCCAATCCCAAAGGCTTCTGAATCACATGATCAGATATAGTCACAGTAATAACATCACTTCTCTGGCAGCAATTTCTGTTTTAGTTACACTTCTCTCATTATTGGCACAAAATACTACCACCCAAAGCTCAACAGGCATGGCTTCATTTAGCTCACATTTTGTAGAGCTTTCAGACCAAAGTCAGCTGGTTCCCAGGCAGGGTGTTATCTGGCAGAGGGGCAACAGTTCATGACAGACAGAAGGTACCAAAGCAACAAAGGAAGGTCCCTGTGTCTTTCTTTCCACACATTTTATACTGTAGCTAGACTACCATGGATAGGGAGGTAGTCACTCAGTGGAGTCACTTAGTAATCACAAGTCTTTAATCACAGCATTACACTCTATATCTAGCCACCTTGGAAAAAGAACCACTTATGACTCCATGAGGCTTTGGGGGCACATCTAGACACGAACCATAACAATAAACATACATTAAAACAGAAATTGGGTTGAGGCTTCTGCTCAGTGGTAGAGTTCTTGCCTTGCATTCACAAGGCCTTTGGTTCAATCCCCAGCACCCATTCCAACAACAAATACTCTAAGTGATATTTTTCCAAGGTGGAAAAAATGATAAATTTCAAAAAATCAGATATTCAAAAAGTTGGTGGAAATATGGACTGTTGAAACAACTTTGGAATTCAATCTAGAGATTCCTCAAATATTAGAATTAGAGGTCCCAATTAACCCAGCTATTCCCCTTCTGACTATTTTCCCAGAATTAAAAGCATACTATGTCAATATACGTGCACCCATGTTTATGGCAGCACAATTTGTCATAGCAAAATCTTGGAAGCAACACAAATGCCTATCAGCTGAGGAGTGGATAAAAAAGATGTGGTACAATGGAGTATTATTCAGCTATAAAGAAAGATAAACTCAAGGCTTCAAGGCTTTTATAGGTATGTGGATGCAACTAGAGACCATAATCATAAATGAAATACATTAGACCAGCATGTGTAAAAATTGTATTTTCTCCTAGTTTATGAACCTGAAAGAGGAAATAAAATCTGAAAGGTACAATAGATACTGTGAAAGGGAAAGAAACTGCCCAGTAGGAAAGAACACCTGGGATGAGGGAAAGGAGAAAAGAAAGAAGGAAAAAATAACACACACACACACACTAGCTAATATATATATATATATATATATATATATATATATATACACACACACATACACACACACACACACAAGATAGCTAAAATAATTGTCCTACTAATTTCTATTGGTTTATTGAAGGAACAGTTTATATTTAATTGTTTAATTGATCAGTCTTGCATACATATATCTGGTAATCTGAGCAAGTACTTTGAAGATAAGAATAAATAATACAAAAACCATTGTCGATTTCTGTTATGGTTGATTCATTATGTCAACTTGGAGAATCTGGAGGTTTAACTCAGTGATTCAGCAGGAAGCCAGGGTGCTTACTTTGTATACATCCTGAGCCTGTGGAAGAGGAGGACATGGAGATTGTGTGAGAGCTACACGCCCCCTGGCTGGGGCTAGGCTGTTTACAATGTAAGGGAAGAGAAGAGGCTGTTTGCAGTCATTCCTCCCTTTTGCTCTGGTTGTTTTTGCTGTGCTCTGCTGCCCTGAACAGTTTGCCCTCTGCCATGTGCCACTCTGCCTCAGAACTAGCCAAGTATGGACTGAAACCTCCACAAACTGTAAGCTAAATAAACTTTCCTTCCTTCATTTTGGGCATTGGATATTTTGTCTCAGCAACAAGAGAAAAGTAACCAAGACAATTTCCTAAAAAAAAAAAAAAAAAAAATGGTTACAGTATTAGAGAGGAAATAATTCAAAGAAAAATAAACTTAATGTTTTTATTCCTAACTGAATTAACATAAATTGATCAGGAGTAACATCAATAATTTATTCGATTATGTATGCTTATATATGTACATGTACATATATGTGTACATAAGTCCATGCAAAATGAATGAAACCATTGAAAAATTTGGGAGGGAAGCATTAGACTCATTCTATTGTTGGAAATTACACAACTTGCAAATTAGTACAATGTTATCAAAAGAAGTCTTGAGTTAGTTGTAAACATATATTGCAAATACTATAAAGAAGTGAAAAAATTAGTAGGCAATTAAAATGTTAGAAAAACAAAGAAAATTAACTAGCATAAAATGTCTAATTACAATCACCAAAGTCAGAAAAAAGTGAAGATAAATACCATAACAAAAACAATCACAGAAACACGGATAACAGTACCAACTATGATGGGTATTTTTCCTATAACAATCATCACTTCAAATCTTATGAATATAAATTTACTGAATAAATATTAATTAGTATACTTGGTCTCATTGGACAAAATAAAAGGACAGCAATATCTATTCAATATGAAACCTAATGTACTGATAAAGATTTAAGTATATCAGCAGGAAAGAAATACAGACAGGCCTCATTAGCAACGTTTAATGAAGGAGGATAATTCTTTTCATATTAAGCATAGTAGATGTGATAATTTCAAGGATAGTAGACTTCAGAGCATCAAAAAATATCAGACATATAAGGGATATCACATAATGATAAAGAAATACACTGGCCTAAAATTATAGTAATTCTTATATGTTCGCACAAACATCATAAGAATGTACAGAACAAAAAGTCAGAATTTCAAGGAGAAATAGAAGAATGCATTCTTATAATTGGAAAGATTAATAGTACTTTATGGAAGTTTAGCCACATGAGAATCACAAAGAATAAAAAGTTGAAGTCACCAACATTATCAATTAGCTGGATATAATTATTGTCAATAAATTATTCAAATTATGTAGTAAAACATACATTCTTTTTGAGCTCTCATGGAACTTTGATCAAAACATATCAAACTCTGGAATATAAAATACAGCTTAACCAATAAAGAAGAAAAAAAATCATATGTGTTCTGGTAGACTGCAATGCAAGTGAACCAGAAATATAACTTGAGGATCCAGTAGTTCTTGGACATTTAAAAATCCCATTTATCAAAAATAAATTTCAAGAAAAATTTAAAAAATTTGAAATAAATGAAAAATACAACTTATCAAAAAAATTTTGAGATATATTAAAAGTAAAGTTAAAATGAAAATTATAGCAGTAAAATATATGGTAAATATGAAGATTTCTCTGAGATCAATAATTTAAATTTCATTTATATTTTATTTTTATTAATACAGATTTGTAGTGCATACAAGATGCTTACATTCATCCCTGGGGTGTGTACAGGAACATAACACATCTACATTTGTTTTGTCCCTCTCCCTCTCTGGCTTCCTACCCATCCTTTGTTCACTATTTACAAAAAGTCCATTTGCATTATTTTCCTTCCATACTTTTCCTTTAAATCCCCTTTACCTTCCTTTCCTCCCTTCCTTCCCTGTCTTTTGTTCCCCTTGCTATTCAAACAAGTTCTTCCTACTTCCTAGTATTTATTTAGTATTTTGTTCTTTATTTATACTTTGTATTTCTCACACAGGTGAAGCAATGTGATATTTAAACTCATGTGCCTGATTTATTCATTTTACAAATGACAAAAAGCGGAAAATTTTCACATGTAGTGGTAAAAGCCTGTATTATTAGCAATCTGTGAGCCTGAGTCAGAAAGAACACTAATCTGAGAAGCCTAGCAATTTAACAAGAAACTATCTCAAATTTAGAAAACTGAATAAATCAAACGGGCCGGGACACAGATCTGTGTGAAAGACGAGTTCAGTATTTGACATTGAAAAGAAAACTGAGAAATTAAAGCAAATAAAATTAAATCTAAAGCAAAGAGAGGGAAATAGATATTAAAACAAATAGAACATTTATTCAACTAGAAGTTGGAAATTGGTGAAATAATAAAAATAATGAAAAATTGTACCTTATAGTATATCAATAAAACTCATAGATCTAAGATGGTTCTGGAAAGATAAAAACAGATTATTCATCCCAGAAATGAAAAGCGGATGTTAAAAAGACTAGAAAAGATTGTTCTAAATGACCCTGTGCCTGCAGATGTGGTAATATAGATTACATAGAGTTGTTTTGATAAAGATGTAATCTACCAAAATTCACATAAAGAAGCAATTTAAATGGAATTTATCTGTTGAATCATTTGAATCAGCAATGAATAAAATTCCCAACAAAAGACAGTGGTTCCCCATGGATTCACTGGTGACGTCTACCAAAGACTTAAATAGGAAATAATACCAATACTCTCAAATCTTGTCTGGAACATACTTAGGTGGCATAATTTATAACTTATTCTATGATACTAAAATTATCCAATATGAAAACAAGCCAAAGATATTACAAGAAAATAATATTAGTGACCAATATCTTTCATGAACATATATGCAAAAATCCTTAAGAACATATTAACCACTTAAGTCTGACAGTATCTAAAAAGAATTACTCAACACAGCCAAAAATACATTATCTCAATTATGCAAGATTGGTTTAACACTAGAAAATTAATTAATATAATTTATCACAGCCTACAGGATAAAAATGTCATGATCTTATCAATCAATGTGGGAAAAGCATTTGAAACATTTTGCCAACTAATCAGGATTTTAAAAAATCTTTTAGTAAACAAAGTAGAAAGAGGAACTTTCTTGATTTAATAACTTTCCTTGATTTAAATGTATTTAATAAGAATACATTAATATGTATAAAAATAGCAAAGTTAACATCATACTACATGGCAAATAATTCAAAAATTGTTCTGCTAAAATCAGTATGTCCTGTCTCACCACTGCTTTTCATCATTGTACTGAAAGAATTACATAATGCCCAGTGAGTTAGGAAAGAGAGACATAAAGACTTACATAATGCCGTAAAGTCAAGAAAATTTTGTGAGTTTTCCATAACTATAACAAATACCTGGGACAATCAACAAATAAAAAGAAAAACCTATCCTGACAATTTTGCAGGATCCCATCCATAATTGTAATTGACCTTTATTCCTTTGTGCCTATGATGAGGCCAGATATCATGGTGCAACTTCATTGTGTAGCAAAATCATTCACTTCATTGCCAGGTGGTGAAAAACAGAAAAAACGTATGTGGGGGTTTTATAATCCCCTGCATGTTCATGCTTCCAGTAACCTAAACCCTCGAACTAGACCCAGCACTTAAAGTTCCCCTCACCACTCTCTAGTAGCAAGCTGCAGCTTACCCCTAGAACCCGGGTCATTAAGGGATCCTTAAGATCCACACCATAGCAAGCTTTGCATGTGGCATTCTACACACACATAAACCTGCTCCTCCAAACTTCATCATAGTCATCTTACAAATGAATTGCTAAGGTCTCACAATGTAAATTATAGTGATAGCAATGACCCTACTTTTTAATAACAATTTTTATGTTGTGTAGATTTCTGCTAACGTTTCAAATACTGAAATTATATGTATATATTGGTACCCGGAATCGAACTCATAACCTCAGGCTTGCCGGACAAGTGCTTATGCTGCTGAGCTATATCCCCAGTCCTAAAATTATATATGTATATTTGCAGTTTCAGGAATTATAGTCCATGATTTGTTGGTTAATTGCTTGGTGCACTTGTGGTAGCTAATCCATCCTAAAAGAAGTACATGGTGGAATAAATGGCTCATGTCATGGCCAAGGAGGAAAAAAAAGGTTGATGAAACCAGTCGTGAAAATTTTCTTCAATGGCAGCATTCATCCCCCAACCAGAAACCTTCCCTCTGGGCCTTCTTCTGATTCTTACCATCTCTCAGTTCATGGCAGCCACACTTTTAGCGTGTGGGTCTTTGGAGATCTTCATGATCAAAGCTATACCAAAAAAAGTAAAATGAAAGAAAGAAAAGTGATACCAATTAGGAAGAAAAAAAATAAAATTGCCTTTGCTTGACGATAGGATGATCAAATATGTTGAAAATTGAAAGGAAAAATTATTAAACTAAAAAGAGATTGTAGCAAGGTGCCTGGATTACAAAGGTGACAAAATAATTCTGCCTTGTGTACCCACAATTAGCCAGTACAAGGTGAAAGTAACAGACGTCATCATTTAGACTGCTTCCCTGAAAGTGGAACACCTAGATTTAAATCTAAGCATGTGTCACACTTAAATGAGGAAAAGTGAAATTCTGATTCAAGAAAAAATATAAAAGTTAAATAGAGGTATTTCATGTTTATAGATGGGAAAGCTCAGTATGACAAAGATTTCACTTCTTTCCAATTTGACCTACAGATTTATGTGAAATTCTAATAAATTACCTGGGAATTTATTTTGCAGAACTATTGATAAACTGGTTTTAAAGTTTATACGAACAGTCAAATATCACAGAATAGTCATTGCATAATTGGCTCATAGGTAAAACAGAAGACTAAAAACTCCTAGAAAATAACCAGAAGAAGGGACTGGGGGAAGATGGCGACCAGGTGAGCAGCAAGGGAGCGAGCCTCTTTGATAAACACCACCAGCTCGAGACAGACTTGGCGAGCGTGAATACCGGGACCTCAGCTGGGAAGTTCAAACTGGGCGTATTTCTCTGAGATGCCGGGGGAGATGTGGTAGGGCGGACCAGGCTGCCGGGGCGAGACGTGGAAAAGTCCCAGACGCTGGGAGCCGGGGACGATCCCCGCGGGGAAGAAGCTGGGATCGGTCCAAGCGCAGTGGGAGCGCGGCCGCCTCGGCCCCCCCCCCGCCTCTCGAGCCGGTGCAGCCCCCCGG